>LPNX010455372.1:1403806-1427349 GCA_001517045.1 Pseudotsuga menziesii | reverse complement strand
ATCCAACTGGAGATCAAATATATCAGACAGTAGCTTTCGCAGCCATACTGCCTCACAACTAGCTGAACAAGCTGCGACATACTCTGCTTCAGCTGTACTCAGTGTCACACAGGATTGTTTCCTGCTAAACCAAGAGATCACACCTGATCCCATACTGAAGCAACATCCTGAAGTGCTCTTCTTGTCGAAGGCACTGCCTGCCCAATCTAAATCAACATAACCCTCTAGGTTAATCCTTTTGATTCGCATCGTATTTGAGCCCATAATCAACTGTACCCCTGCATGCTTTGCATCCATCAAGTGAGCCTGTCTCAATGTGTTCACAGCAGAGCAAATATCTGGTCTCAGGTACATCAAGGACCCAATCATCTGATGATACATCGTAGCATCAACCGACTTTGATGAAGCATCACTTAATAGCTTCATGTTCGATGCCATAGGTGTGGTCATGCAGTCCATCATCTTGAACCTCTTCAGGATCTCTACTGCATACTTCCCTTGTCCAAGGAAGATTCCATCTGCACTCTGCCACACCTCCATACTTAGAACAATAGTGCATCGACACATAACAGGAGTATCACCGGTATTCCGCCTTCAACCTTGAAGCAAAGGTTGGAGTCCACTTTACTCTCAGTAAAGCCTAGAGTCATCAATAATCTGCCCATCCTGTCGTACCATGTCGAACCTTAGTATATTCTGTAGTCACTCCCTCTGAAGCGGAGCATCATACTCCCTCTGTCTTCTGTGCTCTATGCACTGAAATTATTCTGTACTAGAGTGACAAGTAGCTTCCTATGCTACTAATATTCTATGTGACCATCTAGTGTATAGACTTGCATCTTCAACCTTGTAGCAAAGGTTAAGATCTTCATCAATCTCATCATGTATGTGTTTCAACTCTTACTGGCTGCAAATGTCTCTTCGTAGTCTAGGCCTTCCTTTCGTGAGAAGCCTCATGCTACGAATCTTGCTTTGTATCTCATGATGTTTCCATCTACTACATGATGGAACTATGAACTTCTCTTCAGGTCTCGATAATACGCCCTGACATCATTCTTCTTGAACTGGTCTTCCATTTCTTCTTATTTACTTCTTCATGGCTAGAAGGTTCTGCATCAATGATGTCACTGCATTCATCATATTATTCTTTGTCTTGAAATTTCATCACTTGTTCTTCGGAACAAGTCTTCATTCTTCTTTGCTTGTAGGCGATTATGTATGCGGTCTTTCCTACAAGTCAAATGCAATTGTATGGTTAGAACATTTCATAAGGAATATTTATACTAGCAAGTTCTTATGCATAAATATATGATCATGCAACTACTTTAGCCAATACAACATTCATCCATATCTCACTGAAACTTTCTAGATGCCTTCCATCTCTACCAGGACAACATTGAGATTGTGCACTAATCCAATATGTCAGCAAAGAGGTTTCATTCTAGATAAGTAGCAATGGAGAATTTGTATAGCACCATGAGCTACTTACCCATCACATGCATATTAGTAGTATACTGTCATTAATACAAACATCCTATCATGCATAATACAATAACAAATGCATAACAAAACAATATCATGAAATGACAATTGAATACTTATCTTTATTTGTTTCGTGGGTATAGTCCTTCTTGAGCCTTCAGCTTCATCGTCTTCTTCATTCATGATAGCATCATTTCTTATCCAAATGCTAGGATGGATAAGAAGTTCTTCAAGAGTTGAGTTCTCCATATTCCTCATTGCTTGAGGGATCTTCTTTGGATGGTAAGAGCTTGATCTTCAGTTGCTCCCATCTTCTCTTCTCTTCTTATGAGTCGAGCTTCTTCTTCTTCTCGAAGTCTACTGAAAGTAATCACTTCCTTATGGAACACATTCCTTGAATGAATGAATTCCACGGTCCTGGGAGGCCATTCAAGGTGGCCACCACCACTTCTGCATTCTTCACCTCTTCTTTTACCGCTTCAAGTTGTTCTTTGATTTGAGAGACTCTTATGACTGCATGGTCTCTGCATTTTAGATCTTCACATTATTCAACTGGTTTCTTTAGGTCATATTCTGATTTTTTTTCTTCCCTTCAAATAGCTTGAAATTCTGGAAGACCTTCAACAGCTTTGCTTGCAATAGGTAGTGCTCTGTAATGCACATGTGCAAGCCTTCTATGCCAAAGCTCATTTGGCTCTACTATGTCATGGATCAAGGCTTGTTCTGGATGGCCCTTCAATTTGTACAAGCCTCCTTCTTGTTCTCCAATCACTACCGCATCATCGATAGTCTTTCCTTTTGGCCACATGATGACTTGACCATCTATGAATGCAACCCGCATTCCTTTTGAATCAATGCTGAAATGGAGAGAAGGTTCTTCTTGAGTCCTGGAACAAACAATACTTCTTTCATTGTTAGATACTTACCAGAGTCTAGCTTGTATGAAGATTCACCACTACCTTTTATTGGATATTGGTAGTCATCTCCTAGTTTCACCTTGTGAGGTGATTCATGTTCTGACAGTCTTACAAATGATTCCTTGAATCTCGTCATTGGAAGCCCCACTGTCTATAAGCCAATCATCACTTCCATGAGTAATGTTACCTGTGAGAGCTGATATCAGAACATATTCATCCTCACTTGAAGAATATTCACTTTCATATCTGGATCTCTTTCTGGATGGTTCATCATCCTCTGCAGCATGAGCATGATGTCTTCTTTGGCCTTGACCAAGTTCTTCTTGTGAAAGGCTTCTAACCTCGTCTCCCTCTGAAACTGGAACCTCTATACTCATGTAGGTGTCTAATCCATTTTCTTCAGAGAGATCAAATACTTCTATGCTTGCAAGTTGTCAACTTCACCAAGCTTATCATCAAGCTGATGTGATAGATCACCTTGAAATGAGAACCTCAAATGAAAATAGCAAAGGATTAGATCTTACCGATTTGAGGTGTCCGTCTTGGTTTTGGTGCTGGCTAATCTAGGGTTTTCCACAGGAACCCTAATTTTCAAAACTTGGAATCCTTCAGATCTGATTGGATAGACAGATAGATCTCTTCAAATGGATCTGTCCAATGTACTCATTTTCTGACAACAGTGGAGGAAAGCTCCCGGAACAGGAAGCCCTAATTTTCCAATTTCTTCAGCAGAAATGCTTGTTACTGTTTCTGTGATATCTCCGACATTACTACTCCTATGTGTCTGCAATTTTGCACTGAGGTAACCTCACATGTCCCTGATCTAACACCACGGGTTTCATCAGAATTGGTTTCACCATTTGGGATTTATGATCCGTTTCCCAAGGTGACCTGTTACAGGACTATTTAGAACAGCGAAGTTGTACGGCATGCCACGTGTCACTGGTTCATCTTCTGAGTCTGATATTCGGACCACCGAAAGTACAGTCCGTGCCATTTTTGGAACATCTTCAGGAGTTCCATTTGGACCTCTGTATCCCAAGATATTGTAGATCTCCCCAGATGTCTTGTTTAGGGATGAATTCTGGAAGAGGCTAAAACCCTAACTTGGAGAGATCATATCTCCCAGAATATAGCGAATCTGAGGCTGAGTTTTGGACACAGCGTTCTTCATGATTTTATCTTCGTCCCCTGCAATTTTCAGCTTCTGAGACTTCGTCAACCTCGGAATATAGCGACTGTACCAAAACTTATCAGTTTTAGTATTTAGGGTTTTTCAAGCTCGGGGTCAAACTAGGGTTTGACTTTCCTGGAGTTTCACCCAACAAAATTTCTTGATCCAAGTCTCTAAACTTCGGTTTTGATGAGGAGAACAATCCTATGCTGGTCTCACTCAAAAATTCCTCTTCTATAGAAAGCCCTAATTTCCGCATCGAAACTGAAAATGCTCAAAATCGAATTCTGCTTCGACAGAAAGATGCGCCCTAAGGAGGAGAGTTGTTCCACCTTACTTTTGCTGAAAATCTGTGGAGGAAGGTCCACAAACTAGGAAGCCCTAGTTCCCGCAGCTGCACAATGTCTTCTTCTCAGGTTAGCTCTGATACCATGTTAGTTTTTCGACATTTAAGCTAGCATTATGTTAATATCTTTTCACTGAGAGAATAACAAGCACAGCAAGAACATAAGCACATCACAAGAGACAAGAGACACAAAGAGTTTTGATCGGGGAAACCATAAATGGAGAAAACCCCGCAACTTCCTCAAAGATAGAATCACCACAAGATGTAAGACCCCAAAACAGTAAGATGCACTCCCGACAGCAGTAGTCTTCTAGTCCCAGTATATTTCCTTCTTCACTAGTGCGCCACACTTGAGAGAGTAAGTGATGTGATGTACAAGTGATAAATAGAGAGACTCTCACTCTCTATTTATATTCTTCCGTTCACTTGAAGTGCACTTAATTATGTCGGCCCAACCAACAATTACTTACTCGAGCCTACACCTTAATTAGTGTATAATAACTCAAGTGCCCCGAAACTGTGGGGACTTACACAATGACTTGACAAGACTTGTTTACATTATTAATCCTCCCGATCGGAACATCGGGGCATGACAACATGACCCAAATACATAATAGAAACATCCCGGAATAAACATCAGGTTACAATACATAAGAATACATTCCGAAGTTACATATACATCAACACTAGAGACTACCAAAGATTATGGATGAATAATGAGGCCAAGGACGAGCCTTGTAAGAAAAACCTCCATGCAATCATGCCAACAAGGTTGTCTTCAAGGTTGACGAACAAGAGAATGATGTTTTGGCATCACAAAATGATGGATGGATGATCCTCGGTTATTATCTATCAGGCACGAGAATTTAGGCACAAGAGGGAAAGAGTTATCGGGGTTTTGTTTCATCCTCTCATCATTCCTGGCTCTTGCTCAAAGTTCTTGCTTTTTGTCTACCTCAACCTATATCAATTTCTCCTCCCTTCTTTTGGTAATTCCGTTATAGCTTATCTTCTTGTCAATTGTTTTTCCTTCAATCCTCCACTTTCCAAGCCCTGGACTATTTTGTGTTGATGTTCTCATAGTTCCAGCATTGGGCAAACATTCTGTAGATCATTCTCCTAGATGGGTTCGCAACCCAAGGAGAATGGCCCCTTCATAGCCATTGACTGTGTGTCTTATGGCTTGGATACTTAGCCTCGTCCAGTCATGTGTTGACTAGAGTGGTAGTAGGCTAGAGGTCACATTACGCACTCCATGTGGGAGTGTTATGTGTTACCTACTAAGTCATACTTAGTTGGTGGTATTAAGCGAGCCGACAAAGACGAACAAACATCATTGTTCATTCTTCAAGGTTCTAAAGTCATCCAGGTTTCTTCTGGAATTTTTTTTTTTTTTTTTAACACATGTCCATACCCCCTTGGGGAAATTGTAAAAAATTTGCTAGCATGATAAATTTTTATAAAAGGCTCGGCTTCCCAGACTTAAGCATCAAACCAACTAGCCCAGAGTGTTTTTTCCCTTTGTGATTATTGGTTGTTGAACAAATGAAAAATAATTTCTGAGTTTTTCACTCACACCTCCAAAGTTGGGGTAGTCGTCTTGGTGGTTAGGCCTTTGGGAGGTTCTTAGAGTTTTTGTGTCAGTGTTTTTAAACAAGCCAGGCATTCAAATTGAGTCGTATGGACATGTACTAGGTCCCCCTAGAGTTTCGTCTATTTCCGAAAAAATAAGTTTTTCCAACAAATTTAAGCTATTTTTTAATGGTTTAATTAAAAAACTTCAAAATGTAATAAAAGTCAAGTTCGGAGTCTGTTTTTGGCGTTGGGATGCTCGTTTTCACACTCAGAGCATCCTCTTTACCCCAGAGGCCACTTTTCATATGATTCAGGCAGCCAAAACACCCCATGGAGCATTATTCAGCTAACGGAGCTTTGTTTTGGCGTTTTAATCATAGTTTTAAAAATCGGAATCGGACTCGGAATCGGTCGAGGGTCAACTCGGAATCGGAATCAGAATCGGTAATGAATCGGTCATAAATCGGCCAATTTGAATTTAATGAATCGGTTTGCTAAAAAATACATCAAATATTTAAATTTTAAAGAAAAACAACATTTTCAAAATTACAATCAATGATTCCAAGTCATTGAAGACAAAATAACCAAAATCTGCTCATGTATATACCATATAAGAGTCAATATATCAAAATGGCACAAAGTGTACTGTAATCTGCTCATGTATATACCATATAAAAGAAATAATATGAACTTTTGAAGGGGACCAGTAGATGTTATTTGTAGTTGGGTTGGGTAGTTAGGTTAGGGATAGGTTAGTAAAATATAAAATATAAAAAAAATAAAAAACAAAGCTAAAACTTAAACTTCAAAAAAAACTAAAAAAAATTTAAAAAAAACAGTATATTGCCAACCGGCCGGTCAAACCGGTTAGTTACCGAACCGGACCGGTTTGGTTACCAACCGGTCGGTTCAGTAACTAACCAGTCACCGATCCAATTTACCTGCCGGTTTGAACCAGTTTGGTACCGAACCGATGAACCGGCCAGTTCCAAAACCGGTTAGCCCGATTTTTAAAACTATGGTTTTAATGCTAAAAGTGCAACAAATTGGCACTAAAAGTCAAAAAATAAGTCAAATGGTAAGTGGGTGACATGGCAAGTGGATTTCCCATGGTTAGTAACTTCATAAAAATTGGAAAGGCATAAAACTTTGGTAATAAAATGTGGTATATCATATGGTTTTAATAGATGGTGACATCAACTATTTGAGGATTCACGCTAAACACCAAGTTAAAGCTTGCGATAGGAGGAGGTGTGGACCCCTCACCTATGAGAGGTATGGAAACTTTGGATAAAGTTTGTTTAGTGATATATCATGTCATATGGTATATATCACATGGAGGCTCGCGAATATGTTACAATATGGGTGACGTCAACTTGAACTCCACGCACGTGTGAGTATGAAGGTTGCGCTAGGAGGGGTGGACCCCTCTCCAAACATGACATTGTTTTAAAACTTTAGTTTAAGGTTTCACATGAAGATAGCGGATACTTTGGAGATGGATGATGTCAACTTCACACCAACCTCAATTGAACTCGTGCGTGTGGATAGATTGACGCCAACCTCAATGCAAGATGAGTGGTTGGTGGTATTTGGTGCATGACGATTGGTTTGATGAGTTTGGTGAAGATAAGTGGTACTTGCCTCTTCACTTCAACTTAGTTTGACTCAATGGAACTCAACTTACACTCTGAGTCTATCTTCAGTGTAGGTATCCCCTTAGGGGCTTGCTCTAGCTATAAATAAAGTTGCCATTCTCTCATTCAAGCTAGTTCGAGTTGGATAGAGAATTGGTTTACGGGTTGTAATAGTTGTAGTTATTTGTATTGCTTGGAATAAAGAGAGCTTTGGAGGCAAGAGAGAGAAACAAGTGACTGTAAGATTATGCAAAGTAAAATGCATTCACTATAATTAAATATGGATACGATATGATTCGGAAGGTAAGAGTGAAGTAATAGTCGCTGACACCAGAGGTAAGCCTCTACCTCCCTAGCAATGGTGCCAAAAATGTTGGCAAAGAAAACGGGAGTAGAGCTTAAGGGTAAATGTCAAACCAAGGTAGGCCTCTACCTTCCCCGGCAACGATGCCAAAAAGATGTTATCACACAAAGTGTAGCTACATGTTATCACACAAAGTATAGCTACCCACTAAAGGTATCCTATCCGAGACAGTACAGGTGAGGTAGCTAATCGGTGACACCGCAGGGGCCTTGTCCACTATGGATGAAGGGTAGTTGTCACACCGGACGGGCTCTTGTCACTTTAGATTAATCCAGAGAATGATCAAGGGGGAGACCCTACTAGCCTAAGAGGGCTAGCGCACCTACTCAAGACACTCCTAGAGTTATGCAATGATTGAAAGAAGAGAGATAATCAGTGAGGAAGTCTAGATCTAGAGAATAGATGTGGTATAGGAGTTAGGACAGAGTTGGAGAGGCTAGGGGTGGACAAGGACACTTTAAATGTGGTCCCTAGCTTATCTAAAAGGTGAGAATGACTTTATTTAATAAAGTGAGCTTTTAATGTGATTTTGAGTCATTAATTATTTTAAAAGTGACTTTATGAGAATTAAAAGGTGGGTAAACATTAAATTCTCATTTAATATTTAAAAAGTAATTTTTAATGAGAAAGTGAGATGAACCCTAGATCTCATTTTAATTTAGTTGGCTTTTAATCTAAGCCATTGATTTTTGGCTGGAAGTTACTCAAACAAAAAGGCTTGGGAAAGGAAAACCTAATTCATTATTCACATTTTCCAAAGAGAGAGTTTTTTTAAAGAAGAGTGAGAAAGAGAGTGAAGTCATTTTCTGAGAGAGAAAGAAGACAAACCCTTACACAGAAATTGAGAAGTTTCAACAGGGCACGATTCCCAAGATGTGAAGAAAATCCATACAACAACATTAAATGAGTCCGTACAACACGAATTTCAAGGTAATCGTACACAACAAGTACAACATTAAATGATCGCCGTACAAAGACGTTTTTCGAGTCCGACTGGTGCTGCATTTATTGCAGACCGTATAGGCACGTTTTTCGAGGAAGAGTGGCGCTGCATTCTGAGAAGGACCGTACAACACTTTTGCAGATCGTACTATGCATTTATTGTAGCCATACAGTTGTTCACACGTGTGGGCCGTACAACAGATTTTTGGGCACAAATTTCAAGATGAAGTTTGGAAAATTTCAGCAAGTCATTCAGTGATTGTTTGGCACGAATTTCAAGGCATTTTGGTTGAGATCAATACAGCTGTAATTTTTATTTAGTTTTCCTGAAGAAATAAAAAATTTTATTTAGTTTTCCTGAAGAAATAAAAATTCGCTCTGAAGAACAGGTTTTCCCTTAGAGGTTTTTTCCTGGACCATTTTGGTCAAAAATCTTAGTCTTAAATTTTCATGTGTGTTGACTGAATTAATTTTCTAAGAAAGAAAAGTAGGGTTGTCATAAAAATTTCTGAGTTGAAAAATTTGAAAAAAATGACCTCATGAGTTTCAAGTTTACAGTAAAATTTTAATTTTTTATGTACATGCATGATGTGGTTCGGGCATTAAACCATATGCAGTGACTGAAACTGAAACCAAGTTGGGGTAATAAAAAAATTCATGGTAACAGAGCAGTGTTGAAGGCTGAAAATTACACTCAGAAATAAATTTCAAGCTTGGAGAAATAAGAGAAAACAGGGTTTTTGAAAAGAAACGAGTTCTTAGACTTATTTGCAATGATGGCTACCGGACTTAGGCTAGAGGACAAGTTGGATGGGGCAGTTAATTTTAGCCTGTGGAAAGCTATAATTGTCTTCATATTGCAAGAGAAGGAACTATGGGACATAGTGAATAGTATTGTAGCACATCTTGTCACAATTCCTACAATTGCCGCTGATAAGGCCGCATTTGAGAAACAGGACATAAAAGCAAAAAGAATCATACTTGATGCCATTAAAAACCATGTCATACCACACATTTCTAGGAAAGACTATGCTCATCAGATGTGGACTGCTTTGACCAACCTTTGCTAAAGTTCCAATGAAAACCGAAAAATGGTGTTAAGGGAAAAATTGAAGAGCATTAGGATGAACAAGGGGGAGAACATGGTCTCCTACCTTACCAGGATTACACAGGTTCGAGATGAGCTTGGAGCAGTGGGAGAGAGGGTGGTGGATGCAGAGTTGGTTCGCATAGCACTGAATGGTGTGACAAAGCCATGGTCTGTTTTTGTTGAGTCCATTGTTGCTCGTGACCACATACCTACATGGGATCGTCTTTGGGATGATTTCATTCAAGAGGAGACCCGCGGGGAAGACGTACAGGGGAGTACATCTCAACAGTAACGAGGATGAGAAGAATGTGGCTTTAGCAAAGAAGGGGAAGAAGAAGATGTCCAAGAATGGTTCCAAGGATGGAACTAAGCAGCATAATGGCAAGAAGAAGGACATGAGCAAAGTGAAATGCTTTGCTTGTCAGAAGTTTGGGCATTATGCTGGACAATGCCCAAACAAGAAGAAGAAGAAACAACAGACAGCAGCTTCAACAAAGATTGATGAGTATGCTACTAGATTCAAGAGAGAGTTTTCTCTCTTTGTTGATGGTTGTAAAGAGAGCATCATCCATCACCAACAGGGACATTGAGGACCAAACGGAACATTATATGATCGTTGGGCATTCACTGAGTGCTTCCACTACTTAATCCACATGGTACATTGATAGTGGAGCTTCGAGCCATATGAAAGGTGTTCTCGAGATATGTTCACTGAGATTTCAAAGACAGACTTGGAGTTGGAGGTTGTATTGGGTGATGATACAGAGGTGACCGCAGTTGGGCGTGGGACAGTCCGCTTTGACAGGCAATCCATGGAGCCCATGTTACTAAGGGATGTCTTGTACATCCCTAGGCAAAAGAAGAATCTTGTGTCAATTTCCATGAATGAGGACATAGGCCTTGGGGTATATGTCCTATATGGGAAAGTTTACATCTTTCCCAAAGCAAAGGGTCCATCTGCTTCAAATGCGATTGGAGTTAGATGCAAGAAACTGTACAAGCTTCTCTTCCACCCACATCATGCACTCGCACACACATAAAGTAGCAGTGAGTTGAGTGAGTTATGGCACAGGAGGATGGCCCACCTTCATCATTCAACTTTGAGGATGCTAAGAGATATGATCACAGGGTTGCCAGATTTCAGTACAGAGCAGAGTGGTGTATGCAGAGGGTGTGCTTTGGGAAAGTACACCAAGACTGCTTTTTCGAACAGTGACAGCAGGTCAGAGGGAGTGTTGGATTTGATTCATTCAGACTTGTGTGGTCCCATGTCTTCTGCCTCAATGACAGGTTTTGAGTACTACATTACATTCATCGATAACTTTTCCAGGATGACCTGTTACCAGCTAAGTTACACCTAGTTGGACTTTCAGGCGAGCCGATCAAGTTTAAACAAGCACACTTGTTCATGATCAAAGTTCAGAAGTCCGTCAAGCTCTTTCTGGGGTTTTTTTCTTTAATTTTTTTGTAACACATGTTCATACCCCCTTGGGAAAATTGTAAAAAATGTGCTAGCATGGTCAATTTTATAAAAGACTCCACTTCCTAAACTTAGACATCGAGCCAACTAGCCCAAAGTGTTTTTTCCCTTGGTAATTATTTGTTGTTGAACAAACGACTAATAATTTCTGAGTTTTTCACTCACACCTCAAAAGTTGGGGTAGTCGTCTTGGTGGTTAGGCCTTAGGGGGTTATTAGAGCCTTTGTGTCAATGTTTATAAACATGCTAAGCATTCGAATTGAGTCGTGTGGACATGTGCTATGTCCCCCTAGGTTTTTGTTCAATTCCGAGAAAATTAATTTTTCCCACAAAATTAGGCCATTTTTAATGGTTTAAATAAAAAAATTGTAATAGGCATAAAAGATTGATCTGGAGACGGAATTTGGCATGTGGAGGCTCGTTTTCACACTCAAAGCGTCCTCTTCACCCCAACAACCAATTTTCATATGTTTTCGGCAGCTAAAACATCCCGTAAAGCATTATTTTGCTAAATGGGCAACAAAATGCCCAAAAAATGCTTGAGATGCGATGAAATGATTAAGTTAAAAATCATGTGGGGACATGTTTTGAAAGTCAAAAAAGGTGGCTTTTGTCTTTTATGATGAAACAACTTAGGCTAAAATCAAAAGCGTCTTAGTTTGGAGTCCATACATTTGGTTTTATGAAGATTATATTAAGTGGAGATTCCATCTCACATGAGGGATACACCCTTTCTTCTCATAATATCGTTTGAGGAAATGGCAAATAAAAAATTTAGAAATTGGAAAGTCAAATCAAGGTTGGAAGTGAGTTATCCTATGAAGGGCGACGTCATGATTGAGATGATTGAAGAGATGTGGCAAGGTGTTCCTTAAATGGTGGTGCACATCTTTTCAAAGGATGGCGCATATGAAAGGTGGCATCTCATTGTTGAATAAGCAAGGGATCCAAAGTGAGGGAGGCAAACCGCGTGAGAGGTGGTGCCTACCTTTTCACTTAAACTAAAGATCAACTCCAAGCACATCCCTCGATTCTCTCATTCACTCGAATTGACCTCTCCTTTATGGATCCGCACCGCCTCCCCCCCCCCCTCTCTCATTTGGGTATTTAAGCGGGCATCCTTTCCTCATTTTATCATGTTCAGAGGACCGAAGGAATTCCCAAGTGTTGTATTGTAGTTGTAATACTTTTTGGAATAATAGAAAGAATTTGGAGGCCTCATGTGGCGTATGGCTCAAGTGTGTGGATGAACACTGCATAATTCATGAGGATTCTATATCATTCATTTTTGTTGTATTTGTGTGGTTTGTTGTGGTCCTACAAGGAGAAGTAATTTCAATAGGGTAAGGAATTTCTTGCTTGATTATTTCTTACTGATTAGTTGCATTAGATCTCCTGGACGTATATGTTATTTTTGTTTAAATGCATGTTTTCCAAGTTTCTTTTGTAGTTAACACCCTTGCATTTAACCATGTATTTGTGCAAAATTTGATGAATTGATGCAGGTATCTAGGCTCGAACATTTGGTTGATTTTCTTTGACTCCTCCAATTTTCGAGCATTTCCAAGGAGCATAGTCCCTCTGCTTTTCACCAACAAACTCCACAGATCAAAGGATTCCCAAGCTTGGAGTTATCTCCTCTTTTCTCTTTCCTTCACTTTTAAATTAAATCTTTCTTGGTTACGGTTACTCACATGCTTAAGTAGATTAGTGTTTCTTTTGAAAGAAAATCTAAAGGTTGATTTGTTTAAGTACTTGTGCATATTCCCAATCCTTCAGTACTTAAAAATTCTTACGTTCTTAACGCTTTATTTGGCACATTTGGTGCATTAAAGATGGCTAGTTTTTCACTTTTGTTGATAGGACAAGGGGAAGTGTTGCCAGAAAAATGAAGATCTAGGCCATCAAAGGCCTCCCAAAACAACCTTCTTCTTTCCTTCCTCATTTTACAACCTGTAAGCCTTTGGATCCAGATCTATAAGAACCATTGGCATCCACCTCAAGCATTGTAAATACCGTAGTAAAATATTTTGAATAGGCTCCTAAGAGCCCACTCCCCATCCCCACTAGGGATTTGCGTCGGTGCACTTTTTCCACGGTTTTGCTTTTGTTAATGTAGTTTTGCTTTATAGATCAGTATACTTTGTTATTTCAAATTTCAGTTTCATTCATTCCAAAGTAATACAAGTACTAACCCCACGACTTCCCGAGTTACCCGAAAGGGGAAAGCGATGCGTGGTAAGATAGATTAAATAACATGTGTTTGTTTATTTTGCATTGCTTTTACTTTTCCAGTAATTTACTCCCCTTACTTTCTCCATTAGGGTTTATAACCTAAAAGAGACTCTTGGGGATCTAATAAACAAGCAAACACTGTTCAAAAAATCATTAAAATTAACAAGGCCTTCATTGCGTATGCTATGCACCGTTGCGGTTCTACCAACGAATTGGATGCATCAAAAGCAACGTGGATGACTCGTTTAAATTAGTCTCATTTTCAAATTAACTTCCCAAGGCAAAAATTCAACGCCTCGATTTAATCCGTTGTAGGGAAAGTTCACAAAGGAAGCAAGAACCACTGAATATCGAGATACAGTCGGGATACACCCTCGGTGGTGTAGTGTTGGACACATCCTAGAGACTCTGATCCATCCCACATATTCTTCGCATGGAACCACATCAAATAAGGGTTTTGGACATAATCCTCGTATCGTCAGGTATATCTGGAATCCCCTTCCCCCTGTTTAATCCACTCATTAATTCTTAAACTTAAAATTGACCAAGATCAATTGCAATACATTCAGCAATCCAACAATACTCCATTTCAGACTCCATTTTCAGCACTGGTCTTTTCTTTTATCATATAAGCATTTTCTTTAATTTACAATGTGTTGATTAATTATATTGCTCATGTTGTTGTCTGAATCACTATTGCAATCTCTTGTGCCATTTTAAAAAACTACTAAACTTACTCAATCACAAACCACCATCTAAAGCTTAATCAGCCTTAGTAACTCATAGGGTCTACCCCCCTTGGCTTCGTTAGGAGTTTGCCTAACCGGAGGAGTCAAGATCAAGTGAGTACTTGACTCGAGACTTGCCCCCAAAGACGCACTTAGTGGCTTGAAGATTTCTGCCACAACAACCTAAGGCTTGAAGATTTCTGCCACGACAACCTAACCCCCCAGGTGCGTGAAAGGCAGCAACAAAGAGGTGGATCTACTTTCTGAAAAGTAAAAAGTCAAAGGAGGTCTTGCTTCGGTTCCAAGAGTTCAAAGCTCTTGTGGAAAACCAAACATGAAAGAAGATCAAGGTGCTCAGATCAGATAATGGGGTTGAGTATACTTCCCATGCATTTGATGAGTTTTGTAGACAGGAGGGCATTAGAAGGCAGTTGATAGTTCCCTACACTCCACAACAGAATGGAGTGGTCGAAAGGAAGAACTGTGCCATAGTGGGTACAGATAGAGCCATGCTCCATGATCAAAGTCTTCAATTCTTCGTATCGGAAGAGGTCTGTAGTACGGTTGTTTTTGTACAGAACAAAACTCTACACAATGCCTTGGGGTGCAAAACTCCTGAGGAGATGTTCACCAAGAAGAAGCCTGAGATAGGCCACTTCCGCATTTTTGGATGCCCTACATATTCCTATGTCCCTTCTGAGAAGAAGACAAAGTTGGAGGCTAGTGGAGAGAGGGGCATTTTTGTTGGCTATGACGAGATTTCGAAGGCTTTCTGCATATACCTTCCTGCACAGAGGAAAGTTGTGGTGAGGAGAAAGGTAAGATTAGAGGAGGAGCGAGCCTTTCGAGAGTATCGAGAGTCAGAGGAGGAGCAACAGCAGATTACTACTCACAGGTGACAACATCACAGAGTTCAACGAGTCAGAGCACAGGGTCACAGGTCTCAAGGGTGACTAGGTCACAGGTTACAAGTTCATCAGTTTCAAGGACACATCCTAGAGGGAATTCTGGTACTGGGACAAGTTCACAGATCATAGGTTACACCCTCATGTGATTCGGGTACACATGGTTCAAGTTCAGGTTCACTAGGTACAAGATCTCAGACCATAGGTACTTCTTCAAGGAGGCATTCATCTGATGAGGATGTAGAGGAGGGTCAACCACAGGATGCTACTTACAAGAAGAGAAAGCCAAGTTGGCATAAAGAGCTTGTGAAGGAAGTAGAGGAGTCTGTGGGGCCACCCAAGAGGGAGGTCATAGAGAGCAGGGCACCAGAGGGATTTTCCAGCTATTTGGCAGAGGTGACCAGCTTGCGTGAGTTCGAGCCTACTACTTATGAGGAGGCATCCGCACATCAGGTTTGGAGAGATGCCAGGGTGGAAAAATACAATTCCATGATGAACAATGATGTGTGGGAGATTGTTAGGAGACTAGAGGGGAAGTCAGTTGTGACTTCCAAGTGGCTCTATAAAATCAAGCATCTTGCGGATGGCAGCATCAATAAGTACAAAGCTCGATTTGTAGTGCGTGGATTCTCACAGTTAGAGGGAGATTATTATGATAAGACCTGTGCGTCGGTTGCTAGATTTACTTCAATCAAAGCAATGATCTCCATTGTTACAAAGATGGGTTGGAGGATTCATCAAATGGATGTGAACACTGCTTTCCTCAAGGGTCTTCTATAGGAGGAGGTATATCTAGAGCAGCCACAGGGCTTTGAGATTTATGAGAAAGAGTCTCATGTATGCAGGCTGAAAAAGGCGTTTTATGGTCTGAAGCAAGCCCCGTAGGCTTGGTACTCGAGGATTGACTGATATCTACTTTCAATTGGGTTTCAGAAGAGTGAGGTTGATCCCAACCTATACTTCATTGTGGTTGGAGGTGTTCCACTCATTCTTCTGCTATATAGTGATGATTTGTTCATTACAGGAGGAAAGCACCTGATTGAGGCATGCAAGAAAGATTTTGCTTCTAGGTTTGAGATGACTAACCTTGGGTTGATGATTTACAATTTAGGCATAGGGATGTGGCAGGAGGATGGACATGTTTTTCTGGGCCAAGGAAAATATGTTGTAAATATTCTGAAGAGATTTCGGATGGAGGAGTGCAAGCCTATGTCCACACCCATGATCACCAACTAGAAGAAGCTTCATGCTTCTAAGGGAGAGTTGGTGGATCCTACTTTGTATCGTCATCTTATTGAATCGTTGATGTATTTGGTCAACACCAAACCAGATATGAATTTTGCGGTGAACACTCTCAATGAGTTAACGGTGGAGCCTAAGAGAGTGCATTAGACAACCGCAAAACACGTTTTGAGATACCTTGTTGTGCTGTAGACTATGGTCTAGACTACAGTAAGTCAGGTGGAGTGGGCTTGGTTGGTTTCACGGATTTAGAATGGGCAGGCAGTGCTTCGGACCGAAAGAGCACTTCCGGTTGTTGTTTCAGTTTGAGCTCAGTAGTTGTGTCATTGTCCAGTCGGAAACAAAATTTCGTTGCTTTAAGTTCTACAGAGGCTGAGTACATGGTAGCCAGTCAGGCTAGTTGCGAAGCATTGTGGCTTCGTAAGTTGATGGTAGACTTATTTGGTCAAGAGCTGAGGCCTACTATTATTCATTGTGACATGCAGAGTTGCATTAGGCTCTCTGAGAATCCAGTGTTTCATGACAAGTCAAAGCACATTGAGATCATATACCACTTCATCAGAGACTATGTCCCAAGAGGAGTTGTAGAGTTGCAGTACATTTCTACCGATGAGCAGGTAGCCGACATTCTCACGAAGTCTTTGGGAAGGGGGAAGCATATTCATTTCAGAGACAAGATGGGAGTAGTGAAAAACACCCTGCTCGGTAAGAGGGAGCGTTGAAATTTTACCTAGGATGTGTTTGTCCATTCATGCCTTGGGGTGGACAAGGACACTTTAAATGTGGTCCCTAGCTTATTTAAAAGGTGAGAATGATTGTATTTAATAAAGTGACCTTTTAATGTGAGTTTGAGTCATTAATTATTTTAAAAGTGACTTTATGAGAATTAAAAGGTGGGTGTGCATTAAATTCTCATTTAACATTAAAAAAGTAACTTTTAATGAGAAAGTGAGATGAGGCCTAGATCTCATTTAGTTGATTTTTAATCTAAGCCATTGATTTTTGGATGGAAGTTACTCAAACAAAAAGGCTTGGGAAAGGCAAACCTAATTCATTATTCACATTTTCCAAAGAGAGTTTTTGGAGAGAAGAGTGAGAAAGAGAGAGAAGTCGTTTTTCAGAGAGAGAAAGAAGACAAGCCCATGCACAAAAATCGAGAAGTTTCAGCGGGGCACGATTCCTAAGGTGTGAAGAAAATCCGTATAGCGACATTAAATGAGGTCGTATAGGACAAATTTCGAGGTGAGCGTAAAACAACAGGTACAACATTAAAAAAGGGTCGTACATGCACGTTTTTCGAGGCGGACTGTATAGATTGAGTTTGACACGAGTTTCAAGGAGGACTGTACAACATTTATCCAGACCATACTGTGCATTTATTGCATCCGTACAGTTGTTCACACGTGTGGGTCGTACAACAGATTTTTGGGCACATATTTCGAGATGAAGTTCGAAAAATTTCAGCAAGTCATTCAGTGATTGTTTGGCACAAATTCCAAGGCGTTTTGGTTGAGATAAGTACTGCTGTAATTTTTATTTAGTTTGCATAAAGAAATTAAAATTCTCTGAAGGACAGGTTTTCCCTTCGGGGTTTTTTCCTGGACCATTTTGGTCAAAATATGAGTCTTAAATTTTCATGTGTTGACTGAATTAATTTTCTAAGTAACAAAAGTAGGGTTGTCATAAAAAATTTTGAGTTGAAAAAGTTGATAAAAATAGCTCGTGTTTCAAGTTTACAGTAAAATTTTAATTTTTTATGTACATGCCTAATGGGGTTTGGGCATTAAACCATATGCAGTGACTGAAATTGAAACCGGGTTGGGGTAATAAAAAATTTCACTAAGCAAATACGGAAACTAACCCAACTTGATTGGAAAACTAGCACAAAGAGTTTAGGAATGTAGAACTAGAGAGATCTAGCCACACACAAGAGAAACCTTATGAGACGCACCTAAGGTTTATGCAAAAGTGGACATGGTGGACCCAAAAGAGTAGATCGGGGTAGTAAATGGCTAGATCTAGTAGCCTAAAGGATAGATCTATGAAAATAAAGTGGGTTCAAGCATATCCAGCTAAAAGATATAAAAATTTGGCCACCCACCCAAGGAGGGTGCCCCCACCTAGAGAGACTAGTGCTAGATACCAGGGCAAATGGAGTCGAAATTTCATAAAATTCAATATCTAAGGTTTCTTCAATGATCTCCAAGTGAGTTTTGATGGTCATCATCAAAAACTCACCGGAACTATCAAATCTACAAAACTAGGGTTTGAAAGAAAGGATTTTGTTTGACAATTGGATGAAAATAATGAAAAACAATATTAACCTTGCAGTTCATACTAGAAAATACTTGCGGTCGCCTTGTATGTCGATGATCCTACTACTTAGTTACAATTTCAAGCAAGATCCAACAAGAAACAAGAGGAAAACGCCCAATGAAGGAAGTGCGCCCCCTCTTATCCACATGCAAAATCAAACTACCAAAGTGAGATTTGTCCAAAGATGAAAAAGATAAGCTATGTACGTCATCCACGAAAAGAAATCCAATACACAAAGTGACAATTGAAAACTCCCTGAAGATGAAAGGATTTGCCCAGAAGATGATGCAAGACGCTTTAGCAATCTCCTCCAACCAATTCGCTACCCTGCAAAAGATCAATAAGGCCTCCACAGAAAAATATTGTTTGCATCCCTGATCTGTTGAACTGTCTAAGAAAGAGGCATAACAATCACATCCAAGTACATTCACAAAGCTTCCAAGAGTTTTCTGCAAAAGTTTTCTTGTATTCAAAATTCTCAGAGCCAAAAGTCCCTTTACAAATGAGAGAGCATCTCAATATATAGATCTCTCAAGTACATAAAACCTAGATCTAAAAAGATCAAGGGTCAAGATCATAAGATAGAAACATCCTAATTTACGGCTAAGATTAGTCGAATACATCATACATGGATCAACTCAATAATAGAGGGGGGCGCATCACTAAAATGCCTAATGAGGGGACGCACAACATAAAAAAATGACAAATAATCATAATATAGCACATGGTGGGGCTAGGAGGTTATAATATCCTTCACTAGTATGGCCCCATGGCACAATAACAATGTGCAATGGTCAATACTATCATGAAGTGATCAAAATCACTAGGATGTCCCCCTCAAAAATACATCAAAACGCCCTCAAAATGAAGAAATCAAGGATGTGTGGACCACATGTAGAGTGAAGCTGATGCCGAATGATGAAGGTGATCCAAACACTATGCCTCGGACCAATTTCATGCCATTTCCTTGACTCATTTTCCCAAATCGATTTCCTTATTATCCATTTCTTATCATTAAAATGCAACCTTGGGAACATAAAACTGTCAATATCTCACTGAGGACCAAAAATTGAAGCCAATTGACTGCACTGATAGGTATGGAACCATAGAAATATGGTACAATCGACTGTCTGCACCCCATGATTCCCTCTAGCGCCCTAGAAGAACTCACCATCATCTGCATTGTGTTTTATTTTTAATTTCCCAGGGCAAATCTACTATAAAATGCCTAAAATACCCATATCTCTCTTGTAACTACTCGAAACGAAATATCAATTGCACCAATGGACTCAGAATGTCCATATCAACTAGGAATAGTACCCATTCACCATATGTCCATCACAAAGGTACGCCAGAGGCCCCATCCATATCAAAATAATAAAAATAATAAAGGCTGTAAATGTTGATAATCATAAAAAATAATACAATCCATCATAGTAAACCACTATCTGAAGCATGAATATGTCTAATGGACACTGATAGGCCATAAATAATCATCATCCACAACCATAGAGCTAAAACTCATCCCAGACCCTGCTCCTGGCTTGGTCAACACTGTGTCAACCAAGTCAAGACTAATCAAATGATGACCCAAGTGCTAAACTCTGATACTTCAAGGTACAAATGGACATACATGCTCAATTATCTATGTTAACAATGAGACTCAAGTATAAATAGCTTATGTTGGCGAGTATAAGCACAATACATATATATAAATAATCAAAATCTATATAATCAGCTACTTTAAACAAGAACCTCCAGTGTATACTTAATTATAGATTTATCCATTTTGCTAGTCAAGGGTGAAGGTGAATGAAACCAGGTAAGGCTAAGAGAATAACTTGACACTCAACACTGTAAGCATCTAGGCTAGAGGACAAGGGGATCCACACAACACATAAGTTGGACTAGGTGAACAATAGGGAATGGCAGTGTCTCACAAATGGGCGGAATGATGAGAAGGCTCCACTAGACTCTAGACAAGCGACTTTTTAGCAATTTATTTGCACAACAATATACACTAGTTAACCTCTACAGGCAGGTACCCTGGTAAGCCTTCTGGGCTTCTAGAAAATGACAAAAACATGACCTTTGGGGGGTTGTTGTTGCCTTTCACACACCTAAGGGTTAGGTTGTCATGGCAGAAATCTGCAAGCCACTAAGTGTGTCCTTGGGGGCAAGTCTCGAGTCACGTACTGTCACTTGATCTGGACTACTCCGTTAGGCAAACTCCTAACGAAGCCAAGAGAGGTAGACCCTATGAGCTAAGGTTGATTAAGCTTTAGATGGTAGTTTTATGATTGAGTAAGTTGTTGAGGAGTTTTTTATGAAAATGACGCAAGAGATTGCAATAGTGATTAAGACAACAGCATGAGCAATATAATCAATCAACACATTGTAAATTAAAGAAAATGCCTATACGATAAAAGAAAAGACCAATGCTGAAAATGGAGTGTTGTTAGAGTGTTGAATGTATTGCAATTGTTCTTGGTCGATTTAAGTTTATGAATTAATGAGTGGATTAAACAAGGGGAAAGGGACTCCAGGTATACCTGACGATACGAAGAGTATGTCCAAAACCCTTATCCGATGTGGTTCCACGCGAAAAAATATGTGGGCAAAATTGAAGTCTCTGGGACGTGTCCAACAATACACCAACAAAGGTGTAGCCTGAAGGTATCCCGAGGTCACTATCCAGTGGTTCCTGCTTCCTCTGTGAACTTTCCCCACAATGGATTAAATTGAGGCATTGGATTTCCGCATTGAGAAGTTAATTTGAAAATGAGACTAATTTAAACTAGTCACCCACGTTGCTTTTGATACATCCAACTAGTCGCTCGCACCGCAGCGGTGCAGAGCATACACAACGAAGGCCTTGTTGATTTTAAAGATTTTTTGAACGGTGTTTGCTTGTTTAATAAATCTCCAAGAGTCTCTTTCAGGTTATAAACCTTAACCGAGAAAGCAAGGGGAGTAAATTGCCGAAAAAGTAAAGGCAGTACAAAATAAAAAAACAAATGTTATTTAATTAATCCTACCACGCATCTCTTTCCCCTTTCGGGAAACCCAAGAAGTCGTGAGGTTAGTACTTAAATTACTTTGCAATGAATGAAACTGAAATTTGAAATAGCAAAGTATATTGATCTATAAAGAAAAACTTCACTAATAGAAGCAAAACCATGAAAAAAGTGCACCGACGCAAAAACCCCCCAGGGGGGATAGGGAGTGGGCTCTGAAGGAGCCTACACAAAATATTTTATTAGGGAGCTGGATTCCAATGGTCCTTACAGATCTGGATCCAAAAGCTTACAGGTTTTAGGAATGAAGAAGGAAAGAAGAAGGTTGTTCCGGGAGGCCTTTGATGGCCTAAATCTTCAATTTTCTAGAGGCACTTCTCCTTGTCCTGTCAACAAAAGACAAAAACTAGCCACCTATCCTGCACCAAATGTGCTAAATATAATAGTTACATATATCGGCGATATATCGCCGACATCGCGATATATCACAAGTCAATGGAGCTGGCGATATATCGCCGCTAAAATATAGCGACACATTCCCGATACAATAAAATATCGCGACACATTCAAACATCGCGATATATTCCAAAAATATCGCAAGTCGATGTAAAATATCACCCTGCTCATTAAAAATTAAAAAAAATCGCCATAAAGAGGCCGTGGACGCGTTTTTCCAGTTCATTTGGACATTGTGGCCTGGAGGAAGTGGAGCTCTGACGTCTTGGGCGATTTTCTACAGGAGAGGAAGGGGGCAAAGGCAAACCATCAAGTTTCCATTGCATTTGCCATCTAATCAGGTATGTATTCTTTGAAGTTTGAACTTTCATTCTTTTCTTTTTTGCTTGAGATTTGTTGGTTAATGTAGATTTAATGTAGGGTTTAGGTTTAGATTTAGTGTAGGGTGTAGATTTGCCACTACAATCATAGCCTATAGGGTTTTAAAAGGTTTTAAGTAGGCCACCCTCCCATTTCTTTGAATGTTTTAAATTTTTAATAATTTCATTGTTTTCAAGAATCAAAATTTTAAAGAAGAACATTTTAAAATTTATTCATTTTTGTTTGTTTGTTGTGGCATAGGTGACACAATGCCAAAGCCATTGGATCCAATGTGGGAGTATGGGCAGCCAATTGACCCTAATAATCGACAAAGGTTGAATTGCAAACTATGTGGGAAGGATATTTCTAGTGGAATTAGCCGCTTGAAATACCACCTTGCCAAAATTGTTGGGCATGAAGTGGCATGTTTGTCCTGTTGTTACCCCAGAAGTGATGCGTATTGCAAACCAATCCATTCTTGACATGGCTAAGAAGAGGGACGAGAAAGAGGGATTCAGAAATGAACCTGCATCTAGAACACAGTCACGAACCATGGGAGGCACAAGTGACATGCATTCCTTCTCCTCATCTACACGACCCCCACATTCCACTGTGCCTTCTTCAACCTCACCTTATGCCTTATGTGGCATCGTATTCGAGGCAACCTTCTGTTCGAACCATGCTCAAACAAAGGGAGAAGGAAGAGGTGGATAGATTTGTGACAAAATGTTTTCTATGGGGTGATGTGCCTTTCAACATCGCCAAAAACAACCCCTACTATCATGCCATGTTTCAAGCTACTGGCGCTGTTGGTCCAGATTATAGGGGGCCTTCCTATAATGATTTGAGAGGGAGACTCCTTGATGAGGAGAAGGTTGATTGCACCCGAAGATTAGATGAGCTTAGACAGTCATGGGCAGCCACCGGTTGCAGTATTATGTCAGATGGATGGACTGATGGGAAGGGCAGATCCATTATCAATTTCTTGGTCAATTGTCCCAAGGGGACAGTTTTTATCAAATCTGTCGCTGCATCTCCCTATGTTAAAGATGCACACTTATTATGTGATTTGCTGGATAAGTTTATCCAAGAGATAGGTCCACAATATGTTGTCCAAGTCATTACGGACAACGCTGCCAATTATGTTGCTGTTGGGAGGATGCTTATGGAGAGGTATGCAAGCTTGTATTGGACTCCTTGTGCTGCCCATTGCATTGATTTGATGCTAGAGGACATGGGAAAACTTCCTTGGATCAAAGAAGTCATTTATTCAGCTT
>LPNX010455372.1:1372995-1403734 GCA_001517045.1 Pseudotsuga menziesii | reverse complement strand
CTCACAAGACGAGCTGAACTATGGAGTGTGATCGATGAACGATGGAATAATACTCTCCATCGTCCCATTCATGCAGCAGGGCTCTACCTCAACCCTGCTTCCTCTTATGCATGTGGCTTTCAGTTTGATGCTGAGGTCATGGATGGCTTTCTCCAGTGTGTTCAGAGGATGGTGTTAACTCCCTCTGAGCGCGCAGAGATTTCTAGACAGATGGAGATCTATAGGATGTCAGGTGGCACTTTTGGCTATGACATGGCTGTCCAGGATAGAACCACAAGGATGCCAGGTACAATTTGTTTAAAACTTTCAAATTTTGATCTCTTAGATTCTTAATTAATTACCCTTTCATTTCTATGTTTTTTACTTGGTAAAAATTTAATACATTGTAATTTGTAATTTGAATTTTGTCTTACCGTTTACCTTCCTTGTTTTCTTTGTATATGTGTGGTGGACTAACTATGGTCGCAAAGTCCCAGAGTTGCAAAAACTTGCCACTAGAGTGCTAAGTCAAAGTTGCAGCTCATCAGAGTGTGAGCGCAATTGGAGTGTCTTTGAGAAGATACACTCCAAGAAGCGCAAAAGGTTAGAATTTTCAATTTAGAAATGTTAAAGTTTAAACTTTAAACTTAAATTTATAATCTTTGCTTCTTTATAATTTTATTAATTTTAAATATAATTTATTACAATTTTGAATTTGAATTTATCATCATTTATCACCCCCTAACTATGGATCTCATACTAATGCAGGTTACTTTCTCAGCGCCTTAATGACATGGTTTATGTCTACTACAATCTAAGGTTGCAAGTGAAACAAATTGAGAAAGTGCCCAATTCAGATGCCATTTCATTGGATGGCATTGACACTACCAGCAAATGGAGGGTGGAGACGGAGGATCCTGTGATGGATGAGGCACCTGAATGGTTGGAGGAAGAGGATGATGATGATGCAGATCCGTCGGAGGAGGAGGGGGATGCTGATGTTCCACTTCCAAAGGATGACTATGACTATGAGGACATTGAGGAGGAGGTTGATACTCATTTGCAGCGCCGACCAGCTCCAGGTGGCCCACCACCTCCACAGAGTCATATAGTTGGGACTGGGAGGAGACAACTCACATTCAACTCCCCCTCATCCACAACATCTACTCGAGCAGTTGGAGGTTCTAGTTCCACCCCAGGCTCATCTGGACCACCTCCACGACCACCTACTGCTTCTAGAGGAAGAGTGGTGCCAGTGCCCTTGACCCGTAAAAGGGGTAGATTGATTAGAGGATCATCCTCAGGGAGTCAATGACTTGATTCCTATTATTTATCATTGTACTATCATACTATGTTGGTGTCCTATGTCTAGACTCTATACACTATCTACATGTCTCATGAGTCATGATGATTCATCTCTTGAGAGACATTTATTTTGATCATTTGATGTGATTTTCTATCATTCCATCAAGAACACATTTCAGTATTTTCAGTATTTTGATACTTTATGCTATATAGTCGAACTCGATATTTGATCATGATCCACCCTTTGACATATTATGCATCTTATATATGAGTTGTATTTTAATATTTATGTGGAAATGTGTTTATTTGATGTTGTTGTTGCTTTAGATGTTAAAAAAATTGAAAAAAAATGTTTATTTTTGTATTTTTTAATGCAAAACGACATTTGCCGATATATTCGCCGTTGCTGCCGATAAGTTTCATTCTAGACCCCCGACGATATATTCGCCGACACGATATATGTAACTTTGCTAAATATAACATTAAAAGCATAATATAGTTAAGTATTGAATGATCAAAAAATATGCACAAGTACTTAACAATACTAGATCTATTCTAAGAATGATACTTTACAATTCTAGATCTAGAAACATGCTTAAAAAGATCAGGCTTTAGATATTCTTTGAAAGGAAAAGTAAACTACTTAAGCATGTGAATAACCGTAACCAAAGGGGAAAGTTTGATTTAAAATTGAGGGAGAGAGAGAAAAGGAAAGATCTCAAGCTTGGGAATGCTTGGGCTATGGAGTTTGTTGGTGGAGAGCGGAGGGACTATGCCTCTTCAACAACGAGTTCTTGGAGAGTGAGAGAAGCAAGCAAGATCTCACACAAATCCAAGAGAAGCACCTATAAAACACCTTCACACTTGCCAAGAGACTTGTCAAATACAGTAAAAAGTCATGCTAAAGGCAAGAAGAGCATACCCATAAGCAAATCAACATGCAAATTCTAAATCTTGAACATAACTTAATTAAGAGAGCAAAGAAACTACTTCACTCCCTCCTACCGATTAGTACTAATCATTCAATGAGGCTATATTTGACAAGGAATAGCAAATGCATAAAAGAAATTCTACAGATTACCTCAGCAACGACATGAGACAATGATAATCCAACACTTGAGCCATGCACCACATGAGACCTCCAAAGCCTTTTATTATTCCAAAAGTAATACAATACAATACAACTAGAGCAGACCTTCAACCCTCTCACCATGAAAAAATGAGGAAAGGATGCCCGCTTGCATAGCCAAATGAGAGAGGGGGGGAATGGATCTACAAGTGTCAGTGAAGTGGAGTTCACGTTGAGTTCAAGTGAGGTTAACCGAAGTGTATGAGATAAAAGTGGATCTTGATTGAGCTTGAGTGCTAGATATACGGTGCCACATCTCTCACAAAAGATGCACCCTCCCTTGGATGCTCTCCATACCATCCATACGACGCCACAACACCCATGAGCGAGTCTTTGAGGAGATAACACATATCCAAATTGGAGATAAACTGGAGGTATAAACGATGATTCGTGGGTGACTCACCCTTCACAAGACTCCAAGCCAAACAATTGACTCACTTGCCAACTCATATGGGCCCATGCGAATTCAAGAGATGGGAGAAAAACTCATGTGAGGGTGGTGTCACCTCACCAAACTCATGATCCGTAACTCTTAAAACTATCCTAAGTTTGACTCCTTAGCATTTGGAAAGGGTTGCATGATATCGGGGACCCATTTGCCATGTCACCCTATACATTAAACAAATCAACTTTGACTTTTTCAAACTTGTCCTTTTGTGCCAATTTGTCGCATGATTAGCATTAAATTGTTGTTTTGACACACCTTTAGAATAATAATGCTTTACAGGATGTTTTAGCTGCCCGAAACATATGAAAAGTGAGTCCCGAGGTGAAGAGGACACTCTGAGTGTGAAAACGAGACTCCACACACCAAATTCCGCCTTCGAATAAAGCTTTTATGCCTTTTACAAAAAAATTTAATTAAAACATTAAAAAATGGCCTAATTTTGCGAGAAAAAATAAATTTCTTGGAATTGAACAAAAACCTAGGGGGGACCTAGCACATGTCCATACGACTGAATTCGAATGCCTAGCATGTTTATAAACATTGACACAGAGGCTCTAATAACCCCCTAAGTCCTAACCACCAAGACGACTACCCCAACTTTGGAGGTGTGAGTGAAAAACTTAGAAATTATTAGTCGTTTGTTCAACAACAAATAATTACCAAGGGAAAAAACACTCTGGGTTAGTCGACTTGATGGCTAAGTCTAGGAAGCCGAGTCTTTTACAAAATTGACCATGCTAGCACATTTTTTACAATTTCCCCAAGGGGGTATGAACATGTGCTACAATTTTTTTTTTAAACCTGGGCTAAAAGAACTAACGGACTTCTGAACTCTGATGAATGAACAAGTGTGCTTGTTCAAACTTTGTCGGCTTGCCTGAAAGTTCAACTAGGTGCAACTTAGTTGGTAACAGGGCCAGTCCCACCTCATTGCCTTGTGGGGGCAAATGAGCCATACATTATAAAATGAATGAGGGCTCATCCTCTAGACATCAACTTTTTAAGACATTTATTTCACATTTACACAAGGTAATAGCCAGCCTACAAAGGCAAGTGCCCTTGAAAGCCTTTTGGGCTCCGGAAAATGACTGACACCTAGCCCCGCTACTAGCGAACATCCATAGCCCCAATAGGTTTGCCTCGCCCTGTTTCCCTTGTGGGGGTAAATGATCCTTACATCATACAATGGATGAGAGCTCATCCTTTGGCCACCAACTATTTTATGACATTTATACTCTATTTGCAACAGTGTGTAAAGATACTTTTGTTTTGCTGGCAGGGCATCCATTTAGAATAACTTTAAGCTCCAATGCCTTGGTGTCTAAAGACACTCTTTGGTAAGACTACTTGTGTTCAAGACCTAGAGGTAGACCATCCCTATGACAAGCATCACATAAACCAACACCAAGACACAATTTAGACATGGAGACCTATTCCAACATAGAGGTGAAGATGGGGGAAATCCTACATGTCACTAGTCGAGTTACAAGTCAAGGTCAATCAATAACAAGGGAAGGCAACGAACGAACGAAGATAATTGTATCCCTAAAGGGAAATGACCAAATCCATACTACAAGAAGGGCAAGGCCAATCAGTATACAGAGTAATCTCTTGGACATAACAGCTAAATCATTTATGCTTTAGATTCCAAGTAAAGCCAAATTAAAGTATCACCAACATACAACCGCTATCACTGCTAAAATAAACAACAGAGCAACATCAAAGTACAGATGCACAAAACCATAATGTCACCTGGGTCATATACCTACACTGGATCTGAAAAAAATCTGAGGATCACTAAAACAACTGTTGCTGCTACATATCATGGGCATTGTAATAATCTCTGCTTTGGGTCATGAAAAATGGATAACTTGGTCACCGAATCTGAGGTCATGAGGCTCAGTCATGGCATAGAACTGGTCAATCTGGATGCTTTGGATCTGCTAAAAGTGAGAGATCATCAACTGGTGGCTCATCATCTGCTAATCTCAAAGTAAAGGACTCACTCAAAGAACTGCTCAACACTGCTCAAGAATAATAGTATCCCAGCTACTATATATGTGACAACAGTGTCGAACTAACAAAGTCAATGTTTGAGTCAACCGGTTCGATACCAAACTAGTCAACTCAACCGAGTGTGTGCTGACTTGGCCAAGTCGGTACTCACTCTGCCGAGTCAATATGGGACCAAACAAGCCGCACACATGACACTTAAATTCATTTTTTCAATTAACATAAACATCCAAACCCCAAGAGACCCTAAACCTTGTTTCATTGTCGAGTTAACATGCTTTGTAACATTCCTACAGATTGTAGCACTATTTGGGGTAAGAAACGACTTGCTTGACAATGACACAAGCTAACCTGGAATGATAATATAAAATTCTTAAATTCCCTTTCTGTCCTTTTACTTATTTTTTATATCAGTAATTGTTTCAGTTTGAGAGGGGTTCCAACCTCATTGGACCTAATATGATGAAAATAGAATTTCACATCCCATCCAAAAATCAGTAAAGTAAGCAGTTTTCAAAATTCCAAATAAATGAATTGCGCCAAACCGAAAACAAGTCCACTAAACCATCAAAAGACACCAAAGGTCACACTACTCTTTGACTGCATGCCACCTGCAAAATATACACCTTCTAAAAAGATAGATATGCTAGAGGATGGTCATGTACCTCATATCAAGGACCCCATTTCCAACAGTGGTGATAGCTTTCATGATTGGTCATGTTGATCAGTGATATGTAATAAGCAAGTACCTTGTAGCGTGTTGTGTTTTGGATTCTAGAGGCCATTAAAGCTTTGTTGATTATGTATTTTGTTTCACATATATATTTAACTCAGTGCCATTTTGATATATTCACCCTTACATGGTATATACATGAGCAAACATTGCATATGTTGTCTCTAATGATTTGGAATCTTTAAAATAATTTTTTCCACTAAATTTTAAAATTTTATATATTTTTTAATAAATTGGGTCATAAATTCAAACCACTCCAAGTCTTAGTTTGAGTTGACCTTTGGTCGATTTCTAGTCCAAGTCTAAGCCCGGGTTTTAAAACATTGCTTTTGACAATGCCAAATTTAAATGGATTCATTCTGAGGGTCCTATAACTGCAGTTTATATGGCATCAATGACAATGCCTATCATTGGCATTGCCAAAATTAAAGTAGGAGCGAGAAAAAAACCATCAAGTAATACTCAATTGTTCTTTGTACATCTCTCCTGAATCGGCTCTCCAACTTTGGAGTTAGCTTTCTAGTATTTAGCTAAGTCACATGGTTAGAATTCAAGTTTGAGTTCGAGTTTGACAACCTTTTGATTCAATTCGAATTTTTCCATGAAGATCTATTTAGATTCGGCTTTAGATTCATGTGTGTGTGTGTGTCTATATATGATCAATAAAGGATGAGTTTTAAGTTATAAGCTATAAACAATGAATTTATTGTTTCGTCCATTCTTCTCCCGTATAAGTTAGGAATACCAATATAATAATATTTATTAAATCCAATAATTTTATTAAAAGCAGTTGAATTTAAAACATTAAACAATGAATTTAAAGCTTCAACATTAGTGCCCGTCAATTGCAAATTGCGAATTCATAGCTTGTTCTTCAGCCACGGCTTCAGCGAATGCGCGTGCGAGTCGAGAGTTGAGACTTGACAGAGCCCGAGTCGTGACTCTCACGAGTGTAGAGTGAGAACGGGTAACACCGTAGCAGTGTAACCTAGCTGGTTAATGCGTGACGAGTTGTGAAGACGAGGGTGTAGCAGTGAGGAGCGAGAGGCAGTATTGAACAATGAACATACTGCACATGGGAGATTAGGCTAGGCCGCTAGGGTAACAATTATTTTAGCCAACAAATTGCCAATGAAATCGACCGTCAAACCCTAGCCGAAGTAAATTCAAAAATTGTTTTTAAATTTGCTGAAGATTCAAACTAACTTCAGATTCGACTTTGCTTGAGATTCGTTTTGAGATTCGCCTTTGTGGTTTGACAAATTTCAACAAATTTTATTTTTTCTTTGAGATTCGCCAAATTTTGAACCTCAAGGTTCAAATTCGGAAAATCTTGTGACTCAGGTATTTAGGTTAGAGTCATACTTTTCTTTCTGCATATCAGTTTTTCTAGGAGCCGCCTTACTTTGTATCGACATCATGGTACCAAACAGTCCCATTGACCTCATTTGTTTGACATTAATAAAATTATCTTATGTACATCCTTATCTCAGTCAATTTTGGGAGTTGTCTTGAATCAACTCCAACCATGCTAAATCCAGGCTAAAATCCAGAACCTGGAAATTGTACTCAATATCTAGAACAACTGTATTATCCAGTGTTGCAAAACTCTGATTTCTCCCAATTTTTTTGAGTTTTTCAGATTGCCCAGTTGTGCAAGTTTTTTCAGAATTTTCCAGGTCCGAAAATTTATGCATACTGAGTTTTGCCGAGCTTTCCCAATTTTTCTGAATCCCTAAGTTGATAACCCTCATTGATTTTCTCCCGATGCCAAGTTTTGCAACACTAGTATTATCATTAAACATGGGTTTATTTAAACTTAGTTGTAACAATATAAGTAGAAATTAATAGTGAGCAAGGTAGGAAACAAGAGTAACCAATGATATCCTGATGGGAAGCAATTTAGAATGTTTGTATTTCATCAGAAGAATAAAAAAGTACTTGATAAAAGTCCACTTCACAATTTCATTAGGAGTGTAGTTCCATGTTCTAATGATCTTAAAACTTGTGAGAAAATCCCCAGATAGAACAACAGTGCTAGCTTGTTTATGAAGCGCTAAGACCACCAAATTCCAAGGAAAGAAATAATGAAATAAGAACGACATCTTGATCTTTATTCAATAGATTATTAGATAAATTTCAGTTTCACGAAATGATATCTTACCAAAGCATCTTGCTTTGTTATCTCTTCTCGAAGTTCCAATCGTGCACGAGCTTCCACCAATCGTACAAGACTCTCAAGTTGCCTTGCTGTTATTGGAGTTCCATCAGATCCAGTGCTGTGGTTCCTCAGTTTCAGATAAAACTGTTGCAGAACTTCTGCTGCAGCACTTGACATTCTACACAGTAAATTGAATAGCTTCATTCAATAATTCCAATTAAACTTTCAATTTTATAAATAAAAATTCCTATTGTCTCCTGTGACATTGTTGCTACCAAATTTTTGTAGAGTAATGCATTGCATAATCCTTGAAATTTAGAAAGTGTACTCAGTTCTCAACACCTGGGGAAAACAAATTGTTTTGCATAAGCAATGAATTTGCGAAGAAGCGGTCCTGGCAAAGGAACAAAATCGCGATCTCTAACAGGGTTCAATTTCAGCCTTGCTGCTAGTGATTCATTTCTTAGATTCCGTTCCTCTGCAATTTGACTGATTTGATATACTATAAAAAACATATTATTAGTAGTAGGCTCAATAAATATTCACATTTAGCATTTGTGGAAATAATGATAGAAAGCGTCAATCAAGGATATCTATTATCAAAGTCTGATACCAGGTGCAGCATGATTTTTTTATTTTATGATCCAGTTACTATGGTGTGCACACCTTAATGCCTTTAAAACTTGGATTGTGAATATTTTTGTAGATTTCCATGTGGCATTTTAATTTTGGTTATGATCTAGCTCAGTATTGTGAGGTTTTATGCCATATATTCCCTAATAGTTCAGGTTAACAGTGGCTTCCTTTGTAGTCCATTTTGTTTTTTGCAAAACTTCCCTTATGTACATAACGTTAATATCCTAGAGTAAATACTAAAAAGGAAGCATTTCCTAACAAAACATCAAAGTCTGATCACTGCTTACAAGATTCTCTAGTAGAATTGCGCCGATCTTCCAAACCTGTATGAAGCTGATATGGAAAGTAAACAAAAAAAAAATCAAATTACCTTCTATGAGGTCTACCAGGAGAAGAAGATGAGTAAAGATTAGTATAATTGAAGCGATTAAATAAATCCTATGGCCAGAATAACATACCGCCATGATATGCTCAGATACGCGTTTATCCAAGAGCTCGTCAGGTTTATCAAGCAAAATAAATACAAGATCAAAACGTGACAAAAGTGCTGCACTCATCTTCAAGTTCTCATTTACAGTTTTTGCACGACTGCATTTACAATCAAATTAGTGAATTTCCATAAAAACAAAACTAAGATGTTGAATCATGAAAAGCAAAAAATGAGATGAACAAACACAGAATTATTGTGATGTATTTTGGATTGAACTGTGTTAGAGTTTAAATGTCCTGATGTTTCGAGAGGACAATCAACCCATCATCAAGAGTCTGTTAAAAGATTTTGAACATCCCGCTCTGTTGCCACCTCTTACGCACCTGGGGTTAACGCAGCAGAAATCTTCAAGCTGCTTGGTGCGTCCTTGGGGGCAAGTCTAGAGTCAAGTACTGTCACTTGATCTTAAGTCCTATGTTTAGGATTTAACTCCTAACGAAGCCAAGGGGGGTAGACCCTATTAATATCACTAAGGCTTTAGGTACTTAGTTGTTTTGGATGAAAATTTGTTGTTTAGGAGTTTGAAGGTTAATATATTAATCAAGACAATTGCACAATTAAATCAACTATACAACATATATGAAATAGAATAATCACAACAAAATAGAGCTTAACTTAATTAAGCAAATAATAAATATTAAATACCAATGCCGTGGAGTCAAAGAAAATGTTGTTGTAAAGTAAATGTTTTGCAATTGTGTTCTTGGTCAATTTTATTATTAAAAGCTGAATTGATTAAAGGAGAGAGGGGATTCCTGATATACCGAATGGTACGGTGAATATGTCCGTATTTTGAGAAAAGTGGCTCCGCACAGGAAAATGTGGACTAGATGGAGTCGTGGAGGGGTGTTCAAACACTACACCAACTCTAAAACCATACAGTAGCAAAAGTACAAGTTACCATGCTCCTGGTTAAAGCCTTGATATTGTAATCATGCATCCCATACTGCATTACATGCAAATGTTTTATATTCATTTTACAAGTAAGCCAACTCATTTAACTAGTCTAACTAATATTGTTCTGCATTAACTAGCATCGACCAAAAATCGCTTTTCTAATGCACATCAAGGCTTAGCACTTGCCCAATTTCTATTTCTTTTTCATGATTTCAATTTCATCTAGAATGTATTTATCACCTTTCCTGTTGCTTCACAGTTAAATTGTTGGGCCCTATTGGTTTGATGCTTGACCCGATTGATCCCTCTTTCCTGACATGTATGTTACAACAAATGTACCAATACCACAAAAGAAGACAAGCACATAGTTACATATATCGGCGAAATCGCAATATATCGCAAGTCATTCCCCTTGGCAATATATCGCCACTAAAAAATCGCTATATTTTCAACATTTTGAATATATCGCGATATATTCAATATGTCGCGATATATCAAGAATATATCGGGATATTTTGGAAAATACCGCCTTGCTAAAAAAATTTGAAAAATAAATTCATGGGTTAAGTTTTTGGCAGTGTTATTAAAACTAAATATATTAAATTCTTAAAGTAATAAATGGTAGTATTAAATTCTTAGAAGTAAAAGTGACATTCTCCTTTACTTTCATTTTCTATCATTTTACTTAAGTTTTTAACATTGCCATCAATTGTTTCAAGATGTTTGAGAGTGGTTCAAACCTCATTGGACTTCATATGCAAAAAGTAGAATTTTAGATCCCATTTAGAATTCAAGAGACTTAATAGTTTTCAGGATTTCAGGATTTCAAGATTTCAACTATTCCACAGGATTTTATCAAGTATGAGGGTATGGAATTGGCATTTAATCAGGCACATCAACCCATCCCTGTACCTTGATGTTGGTGGCATTGACTATTGAAATCTTTTATCATGACCTTAATAAAAATGTACCCTTTACTCATTAAACATGAGAAGTTTCATCAAAATTGTAGAGTAGTTGGACCTTTCACCGTAGCTTAAGTAGTTGGAGCTTCCAATTTGACGCCTAACTCATCCAAAGCACCTACAAGACCCCCTACTTCTTCCAAAGGAAAAGTGGTTCCCCTTGCCTATAAAAGGGGTAGAGGGGATCAATGATTCCTACTATTTATCATTGTATTATGTAGTATCTAGATGTCTCATGAGCCATGATGAATAATTTCTTGAGAGACATTTATTTTGATTATTTGATGTGATTTTCTATCATTCCATCAAGAACATATTTCAATATTTTCAGTTTATAACTTTATAGTCGATATGTGATCATGATCCACCATTTGACATCTTATGCATCTTATATATTAGTTGTATTTTCATATTTATGTAGCAATGTGTTTATTTGATGTTGTTGTTGCTTTAGATGTTAAAAAATTTGAAAAAAATGGTTATTTTTGTATTTTTTTTATGCTTTATGACATTTGCCGATATTTTCTGATATTTTCGCCATTGCTGCCGATAAGTTACATTCCGGACCCTCAGCGATATATTCGCCGACACAATATATGTAACTATGGACAAGCAACACTTGAGATTTTTAGAGGCTCGTTACATGGAACATATAAGAAATGCATTTGGAAATATAGAGAATGTATTTTGGGCAATTTATGTTTTGTTCCTTGCCTCACAATGTTTAGTATGATAAATATTTTGAAATCACTAACCATCTTCTTATTTCAATCTTCATCAAGACTTTAAAATTGGAATTGTACTTGAGAATCACAGGTTACTCAACTGTGGTATACCTTCCTCTGCCTTCAAAAATTAAATAGGTATGCCTATTGCCTCATCCCTAGAATACTAAGGGTCTATTCACTGTTGAAGCATGCCATTCCTATACTGCGCTTAAGGTCAGATCTGTAATTGACCAAGGAATCAATACATCGATCAACTGAAAGGAATTAAGCGAACAGCTGAGTGATATATAAATGTCCCCACTTTGAAACAAGAAAAATCAATGTTGGAGTTGTTTTCCTGTGCAGCTGATGACCATCACTTTTCTTTGCATATCTTTAAGTTGTTCTATTGCATCATTTTCACTGCCCCACTTCTGTGGAAGGGGCCTCTTCTAGCCTTCTAGGTGACACTTGGATGATTAGTGACAGCTGCAAATCCCTGTGGCACTCAGCACAGTTATTGGCTTTCTGTAAAGGCATCAATGTAAAGTTACTTTCAGGAAGTCCCCCTCCCCTTTAGTTTAGGGGAATTGAAAGCAGGAGTTGCCTTTGCTTGTGAGTTTCAAATTCAGTGCTTTTCAATGTGATGCTGAGACCCTCTCTTTTGGTGTGCAGGCTCGTATGCTTGATTTTTTCGGCCTATTTAAGACTGGATTTACCAGCACCCTTGTTGTTTCGGTGTTCTGATTTTTGGGTCCATGATGTACTTATTAGTTCTATGAACTTATGAAGTAATATATGCATCATTTTCAACAAACAAAATGATCTGGAAGGATTGAGTGGGCATGCTGTCGAAGCATGGCCAAACATGCATAGAAATGACAAAGTAAAATTACTTATAATGACCACCAACAGGATTTGCTGCTGCCAATACAGATGTTCGAGCTGATAAACTCGCTACCAATCCTGCTTTTGCAACAGATACACTCTGTTGTTCCATTGCTTCGAGGAGAGCCTGAAAAAATCAGCTCCTAGACTTTAGCCCTAATGTTCTAGAACATAAGTTGAAAGAACCAAGTCATTATAAAAATAATATTGCAATGATATGTATCTAATACCTGATGTTCAGCAGACATTTTATCAAATTCATCAATACAGCAGACTCCACGATCAGCAAGAACCATTGCCCCTATATATAAAAACACTATATTATTCAGAAGCCTATGCTAGCTACAAAGATAATAGAGTAATTATGATCCCTCAATGAAAATAAAAAATAATACGTTATGTCGAAATCTTTACTAGGCATAAGGATTATGAAGTAATTCTGATCTTTCAATGAGAAAGCATTGGATCACTAGCCTGATAATTTCCAAAAGATCACTAGGCCGAAGCTTTCAAAATATTAGATGTGCAGAGGAATGGTCAATGAACCAATGCATTCGAAAACAAATTTCACATCAGGCCCAGTTCCATTGTAACTTGTAAGCAAACTCAAAAACTGAAGGCATCAACATGACAGAGAAACCAACCCAACCAACACAATTGAAACAAGCTAGCAAACAATTACCTGCTTCAAAGGCATAATCGCCTGTCATAGCATCTTTAACCACTGCAACAGTGAGACCAGCATTAGTAGTTGTGTTACCACAGACATAAATTCCTCGGGGTGCAACAGATGCAGCAGCTTGTAATAGCTGGCTCTTTCCCAGTCCAGGATCACCTGGAAAGCAAGTACCAAAAAAATAATAATCCCCTTATATTTGTATATCACCTACCAAATAACATATTTTCTATTCTTTATAGAATGGAATTAGTATAGTTCTAAAAAATTAAAAATGACAGTAGATTTAGCATACTGAACAAGAAATATCGCATGAACAAGCTGGAACACAATTCAGGACTTCAAAATTATATTGAAAAGGACATCACAATCATATAAAGTATAAACATGTTAGAAAGTCGCGTACCAACAATAATTACATGAATATCTCCTCTTAGAGGAACTTTATTTTGATCCAGGATATGCTTTTGCACACCTCCAAAGAGTGCAAGAGTTATTCCAGCTTTGTACACAGTAAAAGGGTAAACAATTCAGCTATTGAAGAATAAAAGTAGCCAAAATTTAAAATAGAGACAATTTCATATCTTATTTCAGTCAACAATAACAATGTGGAAAGTGCCAAGAAAAGCTAATGAGAATAAAAAGAAGCATGCAGAAATGAATGACATATACACAAAACTGTTTTATCTGACCTTTTACACTTTTATTTCAATCAAGAAAGCAACAATGAATCAGCTATAAAACTGCATCAGAAAATTTGCTTTTCCAATCATGATATATGCAAAACATGCAGAAAAATAAGCATATGATTTAACTTGAGAAAAATGGAAAAAATGTAAACAGAATCTTTTTGGTTGCGATTTATCAAATGTTACAATCACTTCATACAACTGTCGCTCTCCCTAGGATGATATTGACAACCAGCCACCATAGGTTCATTTCAATGCAAGTTCAAATATACATCTTACTCTTGATTCCAATATTTGTCGGAATCCTAAGAATGAGAAGCTGGACAAAATTTAGAATCTCCAAAGAAGGCAGTCAGAGGACTTCATGTCTGAATCTGCGAGCAATTCTGATCAACGCTATTTGCATCAGACTTCCACATACTATTTCCTATAAACATTAAACCTAGCTTCCTGTTATGCATCCCACTATTAAACAAGTGATAAAGATATGAATCAACATGATGCTAATAACCATGACTATCTTTTACCAATAAAATGTAATGGCATTAACACGTTAAATGGAGTCATGATTTACAACCATATGGTCCTTAAACTGCCATTGCCCTGTTGTTTTACCTGTGCATAGCAAGGCTTCCACATAAATCTCATGTTCTGTTCTTATTGGCGTTCACTTCTGTTTTTATATTTTCTACCAAACAAAAAGGCAAACCTTTAACCATGACAATAATTAAAATCTCATTTTCAATTTTATCACCAACCACAATTAATTGATTTCACAACTCTTAAATTTTGGTGAGGTTATTTGTAATAACACAAGTTTAATATGAGCGAAGAGAAAGGTCCAGATGGGCCTGGAAACCAAATACCATCCATCTCTAGCACCCTCAAATTCGAAGTGAAGGGAAGTTGTAAATGATTTCTAAGCAGCCCAAAGTATATTTAGCACTGAGGCAAACTTTTGACCATGACAATAATTAAAATTTCATTCTCAATTTTATCACCAACCACAATTAATTGAGTCCTCAAATCTTTAATTTCAATGGGGTGATATGCTATAAATCTACCTTCATTTATCCTCAATATGTACACCTATGTCCTTAGATAGAGAACGATGGTTGAAATCGATGTCTCGTCCAAAAACATCAAAGTGTTCTATGGAGTTGAAACCCCAAATCTTTGTAAGTTTTAATTTTTTAAACCTCTGCAAGTGAAGCAATGCATACAAATTTTGAACAAAATAGAAAGTAAACAATGGTGCACACACACTATACACAGAGATTTACCTTGGAAGTTTGAAACCTTAACCAAGAAAACCAAACTAACTTAGAGTTGCACCTCTATCTTCTCCCTATATTAACTTAATCACTCACAATAGAATATTTTGGAATTTTGCAACATCCAAAACCCTAATCTGCTAACCTAGATTATATTAAAACCCTAATAATTTAATCTAGATTAGATTACAATGGGTTTTGCTACCCCTCATAGTGTCTGAGAGTTACAGTTGTGATTTTCCTCACAATGAAGAGGGCAGCATGGTACCTGTTATCACATGCTTAGTAGCTAGGCTACTTATCAATTTTCAGATCAGATGGCCAGTCATGAGCCTAGTCCTTACACTTGAGGCAGATGATTGTCAGAGTAGATCATTGGTGGATGATATATATATGTGTTCAGCTGGATTATTATAGGCAGCAGTTATGGGGCCACCCTAGTCACTTTGGGCCCTCTTCATGACATCCCTTGTTAGGCATATTCAGACCTTGGTTCACTGGAGCAGAGCAATAAGTTGGATGTACTCCTTCCTTGCCATGCACATACATCAATGATAGTACAGGTGGATTGCAGGTTCAATAGCAGTTTTTGAGCAGGTATATGGCATGAGTTATATTATCAATTTCATAACCTGTATTAGTAGACTGACTATACTAGGTTATTGTCGTGCATCGGTGATCATTATTTTATTATGGTGTTATAGTTGGGCTTGCACTTGGAGTGATATAGTGACTTTAGTGTTAAGTTTCTTTTGCATTCTTTTCTTTGGGTTAATCCGTATGTAAAGTATAGATCAGATCCCCCTCTCCTAGTTCCACGTCGGAGTCTTACTCCACCCATTCGTTGTTTCTGTTTAATTCTTAAAATCCCTTGACTTGGACTTTACTAATAATCCGGAGGACCTCCCCCACTGTGACCTCTTTGATGGGACAGCCTCCATGTTTTCCTGTGTCTCAACTCTGAAGTGTGTGGCTTTGTCTTCAGGCTGTCGATCTCTTTTGTCTTGCACCCAAGATGATTGAGTGTAATTAGGTTGGCTTACGTCACCGGAAGTGTATCCCCTAGAGTCAAAGCAAGTTCTCCATCCTTGAAGTTAGTTAGTGGCAAAGGAGTAGGTACTCATCCTTTGTTTGATGTACCGCTTACGTTCCTGTAAAAAGGTATTATTGTGGCAACTTCCTCGAGGCTATGGATGCTCACTGGTAGCCAAAGTCACCTAGTTCAAATTCGTGTTCAAGTTCGGCAACTTTGAAGTTTGTCAAAAATTCGACAATGAAAATTTTAGTGATAAAATTCAGCATTAAATTCAGGATTAAATTTGAGACTATAAAATTTTATATATATATATATATATATATACGAAATTAATCTTCACTGGAAAAGAGGTATTAATCCCAAATACCTTTTTTAATATATATATATATTGAAATATGAAATTTAAACTATAAATTATAAATTTCATATAGTGAGGTTACTATAAAAAGACGTATTAAACTATAAAATTTAAAAAGAAAATACATGACCCATCGGATAAAAGTAACCTCACTGGGAAAGAGGTATCGAGATGCTACCTCAACATCAACATCAACCTAACCAATGAAGAGAATGACAATGGAGCATTTTTGTCATCACATGGCTTACCTTCCACCCAATAATATAAGGATACCCACCTTCCTGATAAGATGTGGAATGCCCCTAAGTCAATAAACTGCGGCGGGCAAGAAAGGATCCCAACCCTTAGTGCTTGCATGGATGGACAAGCATCATCGTTTGAAAACAAGGAGGTTTCAAGTGAGGAGCTTAATGGCAACCCCTGCTGCAAACGGTGTCGAGTGAAGAACAAGTTCCACAGTATCATTGTCGACGGCAAGCTCTGCTACAGATGACGTCAAGCGAAGTAGACTTGCACATGGCTGAATTAGAAACAGCAAGGCGACTGTCGGCTAGGGTTTCCATTAAATTCAGTGAACTTAAACAATTAAATTTATCATTCGATAAAATTTGACGAATTTTCATTTTCAAGCTTAAAATCCGACGAATTCAATGACTTAGATAACAGTGGAGCTAAGGCCATGTCATTATTTGGGCCTGCAAGGCTATCCAAGGCCTACACCTTTAGAGGCTAGCTAACTAAAGGAAAGAAAATGCAAAGAGCACTTAAATGATATATCCAAAGTACGACAAACGAAAGTGAAATATTTGAAAGTCAAAGCAAATGCAAATGTAAAATGAAAAGTATGAAATTCTTGAAATAAAGGGGACTGTTATTGTTGAAAGGGTGGCTTCTAAGCACGTTATCCATCTGTGAGACACCTCCCCTCCCTATTGTTCGCTAGTCCAACAAATATCACAATGGCCCCATAAATCCCATTTCTCCGAAGGTGAATTAAGTTTATCCAAATGTCAAACCTCAGTTTGACCAAAGCCAATATTGTTATGCTTTCTACCTCACCCAAAAGAGAGAAAGGGGATTGATCTCTAGTTTACATTTGTGGTTAATGTGGATTGAAGTATGTATTGGAACTGTCATTTATGTTGTTTAATCATACTAAGTTATGGTCTTTCTTTTGCTTTATTTCGAGTTTATCACCATTGTAGGGCATAACAATGGTGATTCAATACTTGTCATGATAAGGACTAACACCTCTTGCATGCAGCATCCTTGATTTATATGCTCAGTTTCATTTTGGGTCAATTTTGACTTGGTCAACGGGTCAAACCCACAACAAGACCCCACTATAGGTTGTTAGTGTTCATCTTAGTGCCTTTGTAGGCCAATTGGACCATTCCATACATTAGATTGTGGAAATTTGGTTTACTTCGTGGATTTTATAAAGTCGGCAGAGATAATGAAGCCAATTTTTAAATAAAAATGGAAAATTATTCACAGAGGCTATGATAGATTGCTCTAGGGTGTACGAGCGTCGAGTAGTGGATCCTATTGAATTTGATGTTTTTGAATCCATCCATGCAGTCATATTATCATTTCGAGCCAAAGAAGATTCAGTTATGAGCATTGTGAATACTTACAGAGAAATCTAGCTGAAAAAATAATTAATTAAAAGAGACCATGGTATGATATGTGTGGCAAGGGACTAATGAATGGCAAGATGTGACTTGGATTATGTTGGCATGGCCTCCATGTTATTGGACGACTTTCATGGCATATCTTCATGTCATCATAGCACAAGCTTCATTTCCCTCCATTGGGACGTCTTTGTTCCTATGAGGGCGACTTTCACTATGAGTACTTATGTATCATATTAAATGTTTATGTAAAGTTGTAAAATAATTCCCTAGGGGTGAATTTATCCCCCGGGATGATAAATGGTGTATTATAGTTGTATCTTATTATTTGTATCTTGGGTTTAGGAGGTAATTCACCCCCTTCACTTAGGATTTGACTTTTTCCAGCTTGATCCATGTATTAGTGAGAGATTAAATCACCACCATTGATCTTTTATTTTTTATTTTTTAATATCAACCATGATCAAAAAGTAGGTTAGGGACTTCGTCACTCTCTTAGCTATAAAAGAGAGTGAACCCTCATTTGTAAGGGGCTTTTGGCTCTTGCAGAAATAATAAAATTTGTCTTGTGGCTCATTTCTCTTGTATCTTGGGATGAATATGGAATGATTTTTGTATTTGTAATCTCCTTCGCTACTAGATCCATGTTCCTTCTTCTCGAGGATAATTTGTATTGTGCAAAGAACGCATTAATGATTAAACTAATGCACATATATTCTTAGAAAAGTTTATATCAACAAACAACAACTAACTTGCCATAATATCAAAGGTAAAGAGATGTTTAGTCATGAAGTCATCAACATTCATCATCAAGAGGTACAACATCTTTTGAATGAAAAGTTAGTTCACCAAGGACTTAGACCAAAACAAAGTCCCTAACTTATCCCATGTTGCCTTGGTTGTAGCTTCTCTTAAGACATTCAATAACACTAAATTTTAAAGGCATGATTGGATAGTATTATTTGCCTCCAATCCAACATCCATTGTATCACTGCCACACTTGTAGGAGCAATACCAAGGTCCACAACAGAAAATTGTTCTTTGTATACAAGATGGCCATATTTGTAGAATAAATAGACAGGTCCACAATGACCCACTGTTCTTTGTGTACAAGAAGGTCTTCCATCTTGAGCTTTCATAGCTCGAAGTCGTGGCTATTAAATTTCACAATCTCTACTCTAGAGCTACTCGCCATTTTCTTTCACACAAGAATCATCGACGCAGAGATCCTACTTAAACCAAGTTTTATCACAAATCCAAGATGAACTTTCTCTATCAAGAGCAAGCTAAACCCTTGGCAACAAAGGAATCCCTATGAAGCCAATAACCTCACTTTGATACCAACTATAAGTTTTAAATCTTTGCAAGTGAAGCAATGCATACAGATTCTTAAGAAAAACAGAAAGTAGACATTGGCATAGACACACACTAGTACACAAAGTACCTTAGAAACCCATAACCGAGAAAACCAACCTAACTTAGAGCCGCATCTCTATCTTCTCCTTATATCATCTTAACCCTCCACAATACAATATTAGGTATTCTGCAGCATCCAAAACCCTAATCTGCTAACTTGGATTAGAAAACAATCTTGATCCCTTAATTGAGAACAATGGGTCAAAAAACATTGGCTAAAAAAGCATAAACGAACAAAAAAATTGACCCAAAAAAAATTTGGGGGCATTGCCCCAAACCCTACGGCCCCACTAGTAGTGCAAATATATGATTGTGCCTAGCACAACTAATCCCTCATGCATAGATCCACAAACTACCTACAAAGAATATAACATGGCCCATCTTGGATCTTGTGTGGATTATCTACCTTTGTCCAATTTAAACTTGAGCATGATGCCAAAATGGAATATGGCTCAACAAGACTCTATTATTAATCAAATTGGATTGATTTCTTCCTTAGATCGAAAATATGTCAGTTCCTTTGTTACTGGATCCACCACCCCGGTGTCTAGGATCTGCAGATCCACGGATCTGATACGTATCTCAATCAGATCCGCCTCAGATCCACCATAGAAACATATCCCCTGCAAAAGGAAACGTATCCTAGTCCCATGAAACGGATCTTGTGAAAAATATAAAAAAATCCTAAAATTTTCAAATGGATCCGTAAAAAATCAAACAATTCCTGAAATTCTCAAATGGATCCTACAACTTCCAGTGCTTCTATGACCCATTGATTCCCCCAAAAATATATATTTTAATGAAAAACTTTAAAAAAACCTAAACACCTAATGGCTAAAAGCGTAAACCCCACTCCTGCTCAAGGTCTGATCTATCCTTATGTCAAGATATGCTCTTGAACTCTGATATATCAATATCAAGGTCTGCTCTCAACGTTTTTATTTGATATATCTTTATGGTCAAGGTCTGTTGTCAAGGGTTGATCTATATTTATGTACTATGTTGTTGCTCACTTCACCTACATTGTTTTGTAGTCTTTCCATAACATTCAAGAAAACCACTTTATTCCCTCCTGATAGGAACCTGTGGATGTGGCTCACAAAAACACTATTATGACCTGCTTCAAGTTCATGCTGAAATGGTTTTTAAAATTATCAATATCACAACTTATCAAATTATCAGTTATCGTACATGAACTCTCTTTTTTGGCAATAACTTATAATTCTACTCTTGTGGTTCCTAAATAGTTTTGTTTCTTCATTCTATTTTTCTTTTTATTATAAAAATATTTTTATATTTGTTTGTACTTGTCATTTCCCCGCCGTATCTGAATCCTGGGTTTTAAAAAATCTAGTGAATCCGTATCTGTATCCTGGTAACTTAGGTCGGTTCTCAATATTTTTGACAGTTTATTGGGAGACACCTGAGCTTGTTTGTTATTTCTACTTTGGCAGTGTAACATTGTTTAATCTTGTTATTAGTGTTCAGAAAGCTTCCCTTTGCAAGTGAAACACCTATCTAACAAAACAAGCACTTCCACCCAACTCTTCAAGCTAAAGGAAAAGAAAGAACATCATGTTGGATTAGCTTGGTTCAATCCTTCATGCAAGGTTTAAGATTACATTGTCATTAAACTACCATATCAATAGTTCTATTCATGCATAGTCCTTGTAGAGTAGAGATAATGCCACACTAAAGCCATACCTTCATTGAGATTAAATTCTTCAACAACTTGACTCTGTGTGTGATAGCTACCCCATCTAAAATCTAGACCTACCAATCTTCATTTGTCATGCAAAGCATTAGTTGAGTTTTTCCCTATTTTATAAAGTCTTTGCCTGAACTACACTTTTAGTGCACCACCTTTAATGCACCATCCTGTCAAAATATTCCCTCATTGGAATAATGAAAGCATCTTCCCCTTAACTATATCCTTGTCCATAAGGTCTCCCTATTAGCATGATTACTACTATCTACTGGATTGCATATCCCATTAGTTTAGCCCATGCAACCTTGTCAAGAGCGAACAATTCAATAACCTTGAAGGTTTTCCATACTAAGTTACCAACCAATGGCTATGCATCCAATTATCATCCTCATTTTATACATTTCATTTAAGTTCATCCAAATGTTAAAAACAATGTATTGTTTTCTCTTTCTACTTTTTTTAGTGGTTTGGGTTCATTTTCTTGGTCGCCTCCTACAACATATGACATGCAATGATGTGCAAGTGAAAAAATGCAATAATTCCTATGCTATTTAATAAAAGGTAGACAAGGAATTCTTCAAACCACACTTATGGATGGAGCTATTAAATAAAGGATAAACCAGAACTATTAAACAGAGAGGTATAATATACAAGGGGCTCTTGCCCCACACTACAATTAACATGGTGCACTAAATTGCCAGAGGATGGCTCTCGATGTCACAAACAAACAATTACTCAAGAAGGTCCCTCCCAGTATGGGTCAAGGATATGATCAAGGGCTCAGAAATTAGGAGTTTGACTCTCTCACCCCATCACAACAATCTTAGGCATCATGGTGAACCAAGTTCCTAGTGTAGCTTGTTATAAAAGACACAATTCTTCTGCAATAACGGTATACATATTCTGCTAAAAAAACAAAAATATATATATGCTACTTAGTTTGAAATGCAAGGCATTAGCAAGAATGGCACACTCGGGAATGCCAAGAAGGATCACAAACAAATTGTACATAACAATGGAAAATTAAAGGAACTATACAAGACCAATCCCATATCCAAATCAAAAGGCAAAATTAAATTTGGAAAGAGTGTATGGAACCTTTGGAAAACAAGACAATTAGGACTCTTCAACACACAAAAAACAAATAATAGAATCTCAAGCAAACAATGAGCCATAATGAAAGTTTGATACTTAAAAAAAAGTAGGTCACCAAAACAAGCCTATCAAATCGATATATGAAACATGAATATCTTTATGAATTTGGATGTTCACCTCTGAAAACATGATGTTAAATTATCAGATTGAAACTTATATGAATCAATGTAAGCTCAATCAAATATTTAAAGTATTCCAAGATATTAGAAACTCCAATAAATTCATAAAATAATAAGATAGAATTGTAATCACCTTTCACAAGTTCATGCCCATATATGGATGGACATATTGAATGCAATATCTGGCGAAAGATGTCTGACCCGTGTTCTTCTGCAAACTTCACTATAAATTCCAGGTCCCTTGAAGTGAATGATTGTAAGTTCAGTGACGAAGCACCTCTTATACTAGAACTTTCACCATCTTGTGTGTCTTCAGATGAAGATTGAGATTTTGAGTTCATAATAGAAACAGCTTCAAGATATAGGTAAAACAAACCCTGGTTTTTTACTTTTGCTTTCCCTACAAAAGATGGAAACAAAAATGAAAAGACATCTTAAAGGAAATTCTGTTATCTTTTAGTCCTTACAAGAAACCAAGAAAACATATCACGTTTCATTCTCTGTTGATATGATATTAAAAATGATTTTGAAGAGCCATAGGAATCACATGAAATAGCCTCAAATATAAGCATGCAGCTAGCGGCAAACAAAGATAAAATCTCACATAAGTCTAATTTAATTTAATTTAAATATTAATGTCCACTGGTGACCATAAATGGCCAATGGGACCATAAAAAATACTAAGGCAACTAAGCACTACGAGTGCCAAAGCTTCCCTATGAGAACTACAAAAGAAATTTAAGATTACAAGAAGACTACCAAAGGATATACCTTTAAACCATTAAAGAAGCACATGGAAAAAACGGGTGAGGGTTCAAAAGATATTAATGGAGAATCCCAAAACCAACAAAGATGTCAACCACTAGCTCTTCTGACATCCAAGGTCAAAAAGAACTATGAAATAACATTCTTGTCATCTATCAATTGTACCTCTCGAAAGCAATGATGCATGACAAACCTAATATTGAATTTGCTTATGATACCACGTATGGTTGAATGCCTAGATTTAGTAAACCTATGATTTTGTAAACCCCAAATAAATTTAAAAGCCCAAAAAGACAATGAGCTGAACAAAGTTCGCACACACATAAAACTTATCTAAAATATATGGAATATTAAATAATCCATAATATTTAGAACATAATGTATAAAATATGAATATTGAATGAGATACGAATATGATTTTGTACAATACAACCGGGGCCCAAATAAATAGGCCTACTGGTGTCGTTTCACATGAAAGGACATGTCTTCTACTTTAACTTAGATAATTAATAATTTCTAATTATTAGTTATCTTTTTTTATTATTTTTAATATTATTTAGTATTTAGTATTTGTATATTTTAGTTATTACATAGCCTTCCTCATCGGGATGCGTTGTCCTCAAAGCATACCTTATCAAACTTGTTTATAATTTAATATTGTAAGTAAAACCATGTGCGACCTCATGAAACCATGTGTTGTTTTATGAATTCTCTTCTCTAACTTTTTTTTCTTTTTTTCCTTCTCTTGCGGATAATTCATTTTCCCACTCCTTGTAATATTTTATTTTTCTTACTTCTTGTTCTTTTCTTCTTATTTGCAGCCAAAATAAATTTTTTTTTCTCCTTTTTTATTTTTTAGATTAACTTTGACTGAATCTTTTCTTTCTCATTTTTTTTTTGGCCAAAGGCCTGCATTAAAATTAATGGCCAAGGGCCAAGTTTCGGAGAAGCTCCAAGAAGGGTTTGTGGCCAAAGGCCGGAATTTGGACAAGGTCCTAGATTATGGCCAAAAGCTAAGTTCCGAAGAAGCTCCAAGAAGGGTTTGTGGCCAAAGGTCGGACTCAAGCCCAAGAAGGTGCTCCGATACCACATGAGCCGAACAAAGTTCGCTCACAAATAAAACTTACCTAAAATATCGGGAATATTAAATAATCAATAATATTTAGAACATACGAATATTGAATAAGATACAAATATGATTTTTACAATGCTATCGGGACCCAAATAAATAGGCCTACTTGTGTTGTTTCACACGAAAGGACATGTCTTTTACTTAACTTAGATAATTAATCATTTCTAATTATTGGTTATCTTGTTTTATTATTTTTTTTATTTTTTAGTATTTAGTATTTGTATATTTTATTTACTACAGACAACTACAATGGCTTAGTCAAAAACAGGGTCGAAATGTTACCTCCTTGAATTTGACACAATTCACTGGGATGAACATCTTTCAAAATTCAACCTCATTTTTAACATATAAGGGTTTTGTGGACATATGGTTTTAGGGAGTCTTAGGCCATAAAGCACATCAAAATGAGTTGAAACTTTATATGCAAGTAGGGTACAAATAATATAAGGCAATAGTATGGTTTCCCCAGCTAAAACTATCTTTGTTTACTAAAAATATTCCTACGCTAAACTAGCCCCATATTTCATTAAAAGACCCCTAAAAGGTGCTAGAAAATGGGAGTATACATACATAGAAACACTGAATGGCTGATTGAGAGTTGCAAGTCTGAAGTAGAATGCTGAGAAGATCACAAACCCTTGATGTTTGAATGTGGAGAAGCCCTAACTCCCTTAACATATTGAGTGATGGAATGCGTACAAGCTACAAACACTCTCAATGGATGCTCTCTTGTTTTGATACCATGTTCGAAAAAGAGAGAAAAGATATCAATAGCTCCAATACCATGTTTAGAATTTTCACTAAATATGCAAAAGGATCTTGAGAAATCACACAAGAGACAATGGAAAAATCAAAACCAAAAGAAACGAGAAGAGAGAGATTTATAGTGGAGAAACCCTCATGAGGAAGAAAACTCCACTCTAAATACTCCTTTGTATTGATACCTGAAAGGATGAAGTGATACATAACTTGATCACTTGATGATGAAATGATGACTTAATGTGTTCACCATACCCCTTTATACAGAGTAGGATGTAAGCTAGGGTAAGCTTCTACCTTTAACACAAATAGATTTACAGATTGTACAACTCTGCAATAAGGTTTAAGTTTTAACATGATATTGGTAACATTACCATTTACATTTTTTGTACAATGCTTACATTATTTCATAGATTATATTACCATTTGAAACTCTCCTAACAGTATTGTCAATAGATATCCTCTGTAATCACACCGCTCAATTCTTGCTTAGAATGCAAGGGGTGATTGAGGCATCCAAGGAGTACCTAGAGGAGTGGAAAGTGATCAATAGAGATGTGAAGGAACAAAGAGGCCTCAAAGAGCCAACATTGTGGTGTATCTAACTACAGCATGTTTAGTAGGTATCAAAATTTATGTACATGAGTTTGTTTTTTTGTTTAGGCTCATGATTTTGTAAAAATGTTATATTTGTAAAAATACCATTTTTGTATAAAAAGGGTCTAATGACTCTTACTTGCAACTTGAGCTTTAAGTTAGAGTCTTGTTTTTCTATTTATATAAATTGGGCTTCCCCATCTCATATATATCTCATATTATTTTATCAATACAATCAACCAATGTAATGTCCGTATATTTGTGCTCTCTTGCTCTGCTAGTGGACATGGCTTTCGAAGTTATGTCAACCTGATCAAAAAGGGAATTAAATTATTAATTAATCATTTACTGTCACCAGGCAAAATGTAACTTTATAAAGTGGCATTGATAATTAATTCATAAAGCGACTATTGAAAAAGTCACTTTATTAATTAAAAGGGGGAAAAGGGTAAAAGTGGCCAAAAAGGGTCAAAGTGGAAATAAAAAGGGAAGGAGCCACATTCTCTCATTCATTCATGTTATTTTCACTTTTGAAAAAGGCAATTTGAAGAGTCTTGAAGCTTTGGCTCTTGGGACGAAAACCCTAAGATAAATATCTATTTTCATGGTCAGACCATCTACCCTAGTCAAATTGTGAGGCATTGAGCTTCATTGTAATGGATGAGAAACTAGCTTGTCTTAGACTCATGGATTGTTGAGCAATGGTGGTTGTCATTGAAAGGCGTAGAGCTTATTTCCTGCATTATTTTATCTCAGCTGTTATATAGCGCTATAGAGGGACAAGTTCATCATGCAAGGAGATTTTTGGGTTTCCAGGGTATATGAGGAGGGCACAGCTGTCACAAAAAATGTAGAGAGTAGAGGGGCTGTGGCATTCACCTGGAAGGTCGATTTGATTAAAAGAGAGGGCAACGTATTCTATTGAAAAGGACGAGTTCATTGTTGAGGTCGTATTTCCCAGCAGAGGCAACGCATTGGCTGAGAAAGGGTTGTGCAGCCTGCCAGAGGGGTCGTGACTTCATCTCTGGGATGAGACGTGTTGTGTGTGCCTTGTCACTTCAGTACTGGGCCAAACTTTCATTGTAAGAGTAGTGTTATTCAACTAGGAAGGGCACATACACCAAGAGAGATGGGACACATCATTAGAGAGGGAGCACACTCGTTTAAGGAAGCATTGACTGTTGTACGTTGTTGGATTTGTTGAGAGGACCCGCATTTCAATGCTGAGTATTTCCCACAGTGCTTGCAAGCTGCCAATACCATGACTCACCTAACCGTGTTGAGAAAAGACAAGTTTGTCTGTTGTACACAGTCTTTATTGTTGGTTGTCATCTACAGCCATCTTCAGAATTAGAGGTTTTCCATAAAACTGAAATTTCCTGAATTCATTACTTATTGTATCATTGTTACAGTGGGTCAAATATGACAACAACCTAAAGGTCAGTCAATATGATTTAGATCTGATTCTGATTTAAAATGTTGTATGGCTGTATTGAAATATATTTAATGAACGGTAAGAGTGGTTTGTATTGTGAGTATGTCATTGCCACTTGTTGAAACTTGAGTTGAGATATAACCTACAGGCAAGTGATCAAATTCAGTGACAAAATCAGTCCATACATTACAAGAAATTTCACCGTGGTACAAATTATAACTATTGCCAAAGTGTTTGACGAAAACCTCCAACCAAAATACATAGGCAGATCAATCAAAAATCAACCCAGGCCTAGCAAGGGTCATTACAGTGGTATCAGAACTGGTGATTCTGCCAACCTGTGCATTGCATATACTTTTATGAATCCAGTGGATAGTGAACATATCACCTACAGGTTTAGAAGGCAGAGGGGAGAACCTGTAGACATATTTTTATCAGAATTCTGAGAAGAGAAACAAGTAGAATCAGAAGAAGAGGAGCAGCTAGAATCAAAAGAAGAAGAAATGGGGGACAAAAACGATACACTTGGGTATAGAAGAAATGATACAAACAGAGAGGTACTTGAGAGAAACCCCATGAGCATTCTGAATGAATTGGCAAGGTGGCAACAGCAGTTGGTTCAACTTATGACTCAGTTGATCACTAGTAGTCATGCCAACCCAAAAAATAATGGCAACAATGTGAACAACAGGAACCGTGTATAAGGAAGCAAAGCTAATGTCCCCACTCAGCACAACACTCAAGCAGCTAGTACAGTGACTCCTAGACCACTTTTACCCCAGTTTTTGGATGAGCAGCGCAAAAGAACTCCGGGTCAACCAGTACCAAGTGACAGTTTTAATGATTATTTGAGGGAGTATTAGACTCTAGTTGCGGAGTTTCATGCAGCGATGACATTACAGGAGTTTTGTACCATCAAGTACAGGAACAGACCCAAAGACTTCAACAAGGGTTCGCAGAATTTTGATCTCCAGTTGAAAGTTGGGAAGCTGACTATCCCTTCCTTTCATGGTTTCGACAAATGCACGGCTAGAGCATGGGTTCAAAAGTTGGACACATACTTCCAACTCAACCCCATGAAGGAGGCAGAAGCGATCAAATATGTTGCCTTGCATTTGGAAGGGGAAGCTCATGAGTGATGGTACCATGGTATGATTACTCTGGGACATGCCAGTTTTACTTTGTATTTAGACTTCACACAGCGGCTGATGGATAGGTTTGACAGGAAAGATCCATAGTTGCACTTCAAGGAGCTGGCACAACTCAAATAGACAGGTACTGTGGATGCTTACAACTCTGAGTTTCAAAGGCTTACAGTCATGGTGACTGATGTGTCAGAGCCTAGAGACATTATGTTGTTCACTAAGGAGCTATCCAAGATTCCAAACAACTGCATGATTGGGTTTGTTGCCACCTAATACACACCCTGGTAACGTGGCAGAAATCTTCAAGCCATTGGGTGTGTCCTTGGGGACAAGTCAACGAGTCGAGTTTCTGTCTCTCAACACTCGGCTCCTCCGTCTAGGCCAACTCCTAGCGAAGCCAAGGTGTGTGGTCCCCATCACGCCTCAGAGTATCTACAGCGTACCCTACCAAGTTTCCCAAGGGAAGGAGTTAAAAAAAATTGATGATAAGGCCATGTTTGAAGCGTAGAGTGTTAATTTGAGGCTTAATACCCCTAATCCAGTCATGGATGATCCGCTTGATTTCCACCTCTAGGAGGTACTCGCCCTATAGGGGTTGGTGCCCTTAAGGCTTAGGAGACTAATCACTTGGATGCATGACCACACTTATTTATTTTCCATGTAAAAAGTGATAGCATTTGTTCAGCACACCTTATGTGCTCACTTGGACCTATTTTTTGATATAAAACCCCTCTGGGTTGTGTTACCCACAAATTGTACTTCCTTATTGAAGAAGCCTACAAGGATAATGAAGGAGACCGTTGAGGGCACACATCTGTTGGGGTTAGTTGGGGCATGACCTCATCCTTTTGGCACACCTAGCAATTGGTGTAGCCTAATTTCACATTTTTATTGTTATTTTATGTCATTCTGTGGTTAAGTCCCCAAATTTGTGGGTGTACTAACCAAAATTGTTATAATTTCACATTATCTTGTAGGCTAATAATTTAAAATTAGGTGAGCCTAGTCTTACATAAATAGTGCCTCCCTCTCATTGTAAAAACACAACAAGGTATGGGTCATTATGAGATCTTTTCTCTTTCCTCTAGTTTATTGGAACTCTTGATGCTATGAGCACCTCTCTTGGGATGATCTTCTTTGCTTGAAGGTTGATTGACGTGACATCTAGGGTTTCTAATGCACATGCTTTGGTTGATGCTAGAATGGCTATACTAACTCAAACACAAAGGTGACCTAGGACAAAATTCTGCTCATCTTTGTTAAAATATCAGTAAGTTATACTTTGACCTAGTTTAATGATGCTTTATGGTGCGTTACTCTTGTGTAAGAGTTTCTTGTCAATATCTTGTTAACCTAGCATTGTATTGGGCCATAGATTCCTTCTCTTGCCCTAATTAGGCTCTTCTATCTAACCCTTAAGATTGCTAGTTGATGCCCTAGTTGCAAGTACTGGAAGCCATTTCAAGAGAGGGACGTTGGTATCAATCTCTCAATGCCCTAGGGATTGAGACAAGAATCATATGCCCTATCTTTTTCAACAAACCCATCTTTATTTTACCAATTTACTTATCTTTTATTTTACATGCGTTTATATACATTGGGAAAATCCCTAAAAAACTAAATATTGTTGGAAAACCCTATAATATAATGAATTCATAAAACCAAAAATATTTGCAATTTGATCATTTTGGTCTGCCCATCAAATTCACCCTAGTGGAATTATCCATAGATCTCTGAGTGCATCCCATTCTCACCTAGTGTATTGGGAAACATGAAATTATCCAAATTAGGGTTTTTGTAAGGATTTTGAATTCTAGTTGGATACTCAAGTGCACCCTAGGCCATTTGATCTTCTCCCCTTCAAAGCACACTTCTTTGATGTAGTGGCTTGGGAAGTGTGAAACCCTACCTTAGGACTTGTGAAGTGTATTGAATCGATGATATCTATTAATGTTGATTGGTAGATTGAATTAACTCATATCATATAATTTATGTGTCTTTATTATCCATTGTTGACTCCATATAAGGCACTAATCATAGCTATAAGGCTAGTAGGAGGGTATTTGCAAGTTATTGGTGATTGTAGGTACTCATTTCTCCGTTAGAGACTCTCGCCTAGGTTTAGGAGCCACCCAAAGAAGTTGAGAGGTTAGCCTAATGTGACATTGGGTCTATCCCCTATTACATTTTTACCATCACTAGCACAAGGCATATTTAGTCTGCTTTGAAAGGATTGTTAGTTTGAGCAGTAACAGTCCCTAATAAAAATAAACTAAGGCGAAGTAAACTATAGCACAAATGAAATCTAGGAGTTAATAAATGAAACAACTGTAACAAAAGCATATCTAATCTAGCAGCTTATCAAATCTAAAGAATGCTAGTAACAAATGACCAATGTTCCCCCAAGTTTCCGAGACGCGGGGGCGCGGGAGCGGGGAAACGCACAGTGGGGACGTGTGGAGACCACCCCCAAATTTTGGCGAAATTCGG
>LPNX010455372.1:1308458-1372990 GCA_001517045.1 Pseudotsuga menziesii | reverse complement strand
GCGTCTGGAAGCCCCCCAGTTTCAGGAGGGGGCGGGGGGGCGTCTGGGAGCCCCCCTTCACCGGAGCGCGCTGCAGAACAGGGGACGCGCCCCCTTGTGCGTTTCCAAGAGTTTCCTAATTTTGGGGACGCTGGGAAACGTTTCCCCAGAGGCCCCCGAGCCCCTGGGGCACAGGGAGCGAGGGGGGCGCGTCCCCGACCCTGGGGGGCGAGTCCCCATGTAACACTACAAATGACTGAATCAACAAATGGACCAGCGTCGCAAGATAATAAAAAAAGTTGCTGAGAGGAAGTGTTGCAAATGCTCTTGACAGTTTTAAATTATTAAGATGCATTGTTTAAAGTGGATTTATTCTTGGTTTGGACCACTAAAAGGTTATCCTCAAAGTGAGTGTAATGAACAATGCCAGATGTCCAACAAGGAGAGAATGAATCTCAATGAATATCCCCCAAACTTCTCACCAAGTTCATGTTATCACACAACTTATAGTTGCCCCACAAAGATATCCTATTCGAGATGGTAAAAGAGGCAGGAAAATAAAGGGGTGAACTCAAAGCATCCTAACCCCTACATATGGATCGGTTGTCACGTCAATTAGGATACTCTTCACTTTTTGCCACTTATAAGCTGAGTGACAAAGGGGAAGACCTTGATCTAACCTGGAAGGAAAGGCCTAAAGCTAAAACACCAGATCAAACTATGACGATAGAGTACATAATGTGTGTAGTTGATGAAGCCCTAGATCTAAAGCACTTTTTCCATCCCCGCCCAACACTAGCAAATTATTTAAACTTTGTAAGTATAGCATATAAAAGAGACTTCTAAAAGATTCAATGATTACTCAAAAACACAAGTATATCTTATTGGTTGTTATTATTGTTATTGTCACCATGATTCTGAATGGCATAATTTAAGTTGGGTTTTTATATACATCTTGGAGCAGTTCTTACCTTGGATGCATGTAGGTTCAACTTAGTTCAGCATCTCACCTTCAATTTGGGTATTTTGACATGGTCAACTCATTTGACCAAGTCAAGCACAGTTCCCAAGGCAGTGACTAAAAATTTGACAGAGCTTATATTTGCTCCAGACATGCCCAGGACCAATACTTCGGTTTCGGTTTTCAAAGTTTGGCCTCAGATTGCATGGTCAATGATTATTATCACTTTATTATTGGCCAAATCATATTTTTTATTACAAATGGCAGTTATTTTGGTTCTCCTAGGGCGCCACAGTGCTCTAGGGGGTATGAGTAGTCACTTGTACCATTCTACTATGTCACCAAATACTCCTGTAAAATCAATGTTTCCCAGTTCTCAGCCTTAATAAAGTTATGATGATTTTTACGATTTTCAGAGGATGCCATCAAAAAATGAACTAGGAAATCACTGAGAAAATCGATTTGGCTTGTGTGGTCAAGGAAATGGCAGGGAAATCTATCCAGATGATTTGTTATGGCTCTTCAGACACTTCTTCACCAGTTTCAGTCAGCAACATGTTTGGGATTATCTATTTGGCTCATTTAGTGAGGACGTCCCCCATGGGGTACCCCTCACTTTGGCTGAGTGACGTATGGCATTGTTATATCTTATGTTTTGATGTTGTAATGGGGCCTAGGGAGAATTGAGCCCCTAAGGTGACACCCTTGATGTATTATCATGTTATATCTTGTGTTATGATATTTTTTGACTTAAACAAAGCATCATTGGGCAAAAAGTGCGCCCCCTTGATCTAGTCAAGTTGATCCATGTAGTGATCCATGTAAAAGTGATCTCTACAGTTTATGATGTTTTAATCTCAACCATTGGATGAAAAAGTAAGTTAGGGTTTGCATCTATGAAAATCTATATAAAGAAGAGACCCCCCCCCCATTGTAAACCATGAGCTCTGGCATTGGAACTTCTGAATAAAGAGATCTTTATGGGATTCAATACTTGTGTCTTTGTGGATAACCGAATGTGATGATGATTGAAACCATCTTTCTCTTGCACTGAGGATACCGTGGCACATTTTCTTGTACTTGTTGTATCCAATTCGTTCTACAAGTATAGGAGGCAATTTAAGGAGAAGGCGCATTGATGGGGGGGACTTTCCCTAAGATCTTGCTTTGAATTGATTCTGACAAGGAGTGATTACTTCTTTATGACTCTGGACCGTGATTGAGGAGGCATGCCACCGTTCCTTAAAATTCTATTGCTGCTTTGTAGACTTCCGAAAAGCCTTCTACTCAGTGACGAGAGAAGATTTATTGCAGCAGCTCAGAGACATCGACATCTCGACGACCCTGCTGACAGCTATTATGCGCCTTTATGAGTCCGTCTGTGGTCGCCTTTGCACAGCTCAACGATTATCTAGGTTGATCCGTAGCACCATTGGGGTGAAACAAGGTTGCCCACTTTCTTCCACCTTGTTTGGAATCTACATAGATGAGTTGGAGGCCTTTCTCCATGAGCATATCCAGGAAGCAGACAGGTGCCTTCTCCACCATATCCTGATCTCTATCCTACTTTTCGCTGATGATGTAGTACTCTTATCTTCCTCCCCAGAAGGTCTACAGAGACAACTTGATGCCTTAGCTCTATTTTGCGACCTTCGGAAGCTGACAATGAATTTGAGCAAAACAACGGTTATGATCTTCAATGGGGTGAAGAAAACCTCAGATTTCTGCTTCCTATTCAAGGGGGAGGAAATCGTGATCACCAGTACTTATACGTACTTGGGAATGTAGTTCTCTAGTCCTCGTTTCAGTCTACGGCCAGCTCTCCAACCTCGAATCAACAAGGGGTACAGGTCCCTAGCCCTTCTTGAGAGACAGTGTTTTCGCCACCACTTCCAAGATATCTCATCCAAGATGAACCTGTTAGATACCTTGATCTGTCCCATTGTTTTATATGGATCGAAAATTTGGGGACCCTCTCTACTCGAGTCGGATTGGGCCTCAGCTGAGAAAGTCCAGATCCTTCTTCTTCGGCGTATCATCAGATGTAAGCAGACAGTGCCGCAGCACATCATCCTAGCTGAGTTTGGGGCCTAGCCCTTCCGTCTTGAGACAGACTTTAGATTGGTTTCCTTCTTGCATCGGATCCGAGGGTTAGCCGACTCGTCAAAAGGTCAAGACAGGTACCCTTATCTAGCCTACTGCTCTACTGAGACCATTTCCCGAGCTACCCATTCAGGTAGAGCCCAATGTTGGCTCACAGGAGTCTCGAGCCTTCTTACATCAATGGGGATCCAGTTAGATCGCCTCCCCCCGTTTCGGTATTCTCTGAATGCCCTCGGTCACCTTCTACCTACCTGACAGGAGTTGAATAAGATCATCAGAGAGGATGTTTACAAGCAGTACGTCCAGGATACTTGGGTCAACCCTCCAGGAGGATTGCACCCAAAGATGGCCTTTTATGTTGAACATTTCTTGGAGATCAGAGACGGGCTCATTGTCCAACCCCAGTACATGTTTTGTCATTGGATGCATGCTCTTTGGATCCCTCTCGGACAGCTCAGAGTAGGATCCCATAGACTTCAGGTAGAAACAGACCACCAAATCGATAGATCGGATGGGATCTGCCAGCAATGTCATCTACATGAAGTGGAAACCAAGTCATGCTTTATTTTCAGATGTCCTATATACTACGAGATCAGAGGACGCTTCTACTGCTTGTTTAGGGGGCCTCAAACTCTAGTCACCTTCTTCAGATACACAGATCAAAGATGCTTAGCACTTTATATTCAGGAGGCTCTCAGGCTTCGAGCATAGGTCCTCCATCCCCCCACCAGATCGAATACCACACAGAGGATCACAACGTTCTTCAACGTGCTACCACCTTCCAGGGGCACCAAGAGATCTACTAACTTAGATACCAATCCAGTTCCCAAATCAATTAAGATTGATGGTTCTCGACGAGATCTCAACGGCAGCTTCGTATTAGACCCTCCTCTGAGAGGTGCACAAGACCCTCCAAACTTCGCCGACATCACTCCAGAGGACACCCCGCGCCCACTAGCTCTTATTCGAGCCAGCAGACACTATTGCACTTCCCTCAGTTTTCCTCTTTTGGTCGCGGATGTTAGGAGTACTAGACCTTCCTCAATCGTTTTGGCTCTCAGATCCTGTCCACCTGAGCTTCTTTGCCCCTGTGCAGGGTTACGGTGTTGAGACTAGGGCAAGAGCTCTCCCATGCTTCAACCCAGCTCACTTTGTACACTTCTATTTCCTTTCTATATTACTTCTTGTATTGTATTTCTTTTTAAGGGAGATCGTTTGGTTCTCTCACATGCACGAACATCATTGTAACCGACAATCCCGTTGACCTACTTTGTGGTCATTAGTGGTCATTAGTTACTTCTATTTTTGCAAATCCCGATCTTTCTTGTTTCACTTATTGGTTTTCCCTTTGTGTGGCAGGAAAGGAGGACGCTTGGGTCACTGAGTAAAGCAATACAATCAAAAACTTGTATGGATTTCCCATTTGATCTATGAGTCAATCCTCATCATTCAAGAAGGTATCTGCAAATTCCAGGTGAGTTTCTCAGCCTCTTTCTCTCTATTTTATTTTTCATGCATTACCCATCATTTATTTTAGTGAAAAACCCCATTGTAGTAAGTAGGAAAATTCGCCGAGGCATATTGCACTTGGAATCTCAATTTTTGGCAATTTGGGTTTTGACGACCTTCATCCAAAAAACCCTATATCCTCCTAGGCGTCACCATCAAACTCCATTTTCACATGTATGAGTGGCACTGATCCCTTAGGAAAATCACCCTCCCTTCCTTGTCAGCAATTTTTTGAGTTCTATGTCTATGGTTTTGTTTGGATCTCGCATACTGCCATACTTGTCATCCAAGCATCAAATCAAGTGTGTTAGAAGCCTTAATTCTTTATAAAACGCTACCTTGGGTATTTCCCTGATTACACATCTAAATTCCCCCAAGGTTCCAGGTTTGATCATTTGAATTAACACACAAATCCTAGATCTGGGAACCGAATCCATAAGTCACCAAATAATTCGACTTGAGTAGCATTTCAAACATCTTTAATCATCATCTACTCGGGTATTCCTTAAAATTGTGGCTTCATCCTTAAATCTAGGGTTTCTAGCTTTCACCTTACATATTCTATGCATATAGTTTGATCTGGTGATTTAGCTTAGGTCTTTCTTTCTAGGATAGGTCTGGGTCTCCCTCATTGTCACTTGGGCTTTAGTGGCTTAAAGTGAAGGATATCTCAACCGACATGACAACCATCCATCATTTGGGGGTTGGGGTATTCATAGGTCTCGGCTTTAGTTGCCTTTCCCCTCTGCCATCCTTTATAGGATCACTCTACGGGGCAACTACAAAATCTATGATAACAGTACTGTCACTTGATCTTGACTCCTCCTTTTATAACGAAGCCAAGGGGGGTAGACGCTAAGAGTTACTAAGGTTGATTAAGCATTTAGTGGTGGTTTATGGATGAGTAAGTCGTTTAGGAGTTTTTTACAGTGTTCCATGGGGACGCGCCTCCTAGGGTCGGGGGCTCACCCCCTACGCTTCCCACGCCCCGGGGGCTGGGGGGCTCCATGGGAAACGATTCCCAGCGCCCCCCTTTCTGCGAAACTTGGGGAAACGTGGGTCTAGGAGTTTCCCGGATTAGGGGGCTCCGTCACGCCCCTTCCTGAAAATGGGGGGCTCCGACAGGCCCCCACTGCCCTCGATTTTTTAAATTTTTTTACTTAAAAAAGAAATGGTTCATCTTAAATTTTAGTATTTTACACTAAATGGTCATTTTAAAACGAAATAGAATCAAATAAAAAGAAACAAACATCGATATGATATGCTTGGCTATAACGATTACATTAAATTACACTAAATTCTTCGGGAACATAAGCATGCTAGTATGCAAATGGTGATGGGATGAGGAATTGATATGTTTATATGTTGGGGTTCATATTTTTATTATTATTATTTTCTTTTTTATAATTTTAGAGACCGACTCCCCTATGTTAGGGACCCTGACACCTCCCCGTCCCCCCGTCCCCCAAAATACCCCAAAATTTTGGGGTGTCTCTACACGTCCCCAATGTGCGTTTCCCCGCTCCCACGCCCCCCCGTCCCGGAAACTTGGTGGAGCACTGGTTTTTTAGAACTAAAGACTGAAACAAGATTATTGCAATAGATAATTTAAACACAACAGCATATGAATTATACAACACCAGATGAGTAAATGAACTTATAGCAATCAAATGTACGATACAAGTAAGAGACCAGTGTTGAAATGGAGTCACGAGATTGTAATGTTGTTGTAATATTGAAAATGTGTTGCAAGTGTTCTTGGTCAGTTGTAGATTTAGTAAATGAGATGAGTGGATCAGGGGGAAATGGTAATTCCCGATATACTCTGAGGTAAGGGGAATGTGTTCGAATTTTGACAGAAGTAGCTCCTCGCAAGAAGATGTGGGCTAGATGGAGTCATGGGGGTGTGTCCAACATTACACCAAACGAGGGTGTAGCCTGACAAGGCCATGCGGTCACTTTCGAGTTTTTCCCGCCTTCTCTGAAGAATTTGCCCACAAATGACAAACTTCGTGTACGTCGGATTTCTGTATGTTCAAGGGGAAGTTGATTTTATTAAGATGAGTTTTTATTAGATGTGAAACTTATTTGAATGCAACAAACCCCGTTTTTTAGTATCCCAAAGCCCAGGCAAGCCTACGATCTATAGAGCATACGCGGAGGTTTGCGCAAAATGTTTGTTCCAGTTTAAAATTGTGAAAGCTAAAATAAGGTCAAATGTGAGACTAATTACTACAACCAAGAGTCTCTTTCCAGTCCAGTACTTGGGCAAGCCCTTGTCCGTGAACCGTAATCGAGAAAGTAAGGTTGGGTTAGTATTTGTATTACTTTGCAAATGAATGAAATTGAAATTTAAAATAGCAAAGTATACTGATCTATAAAGAAAAACTACAATAAAATCCGCGAGATGTAGAATAGTTGGTGGCGGGGTATGGTTAAGACGCCCCCTAAGCTGGAATGTCACCGGTTCTAATCCCGTCGGATACCAAAAATCCAACCATGTTAAGGGTTGGTGCGGTCCAGGCCGGGTGCGATTCCCGGATGATTTTGACGGCTTAGATGCCCCTGGTTCGTGGCCACTCAGCCAATGGCAACCCTGCTAGTCAGGGGGGTTCCACCACTTTGCCAACAAACAAAAAAAAAAACTACAATAACAAAAGCAAAACCATGAAAAAAGTGCACCGATGCAAATCGCCCCAGGGGGATGGGGAGTGGGCTCTTAGGAGCCTACTCAAAATCTTTTATTATGGTATTTACAATGCTTGAGGTGGATGCCAATGGTACTTATAGATCTGGATCCAAAGGTTTACAAGGCTTTATGAGTAGGACAAGATCAAGAATGGTGCTCCAGGAGGTCTTTGAACAACTTAGATCTTTGATTTTTCGGCAGCACCTCTCCTTGTCCTAGCAATAAAAGTGAAAAGCCAACCACCTGTAATGCACCAAATGTGCCAAATAAAGCGTTAAGAACATAAAAATATTAAGTACTGAAGGATTGGAAATATGCACAAGTACTTAATAAAAACTAGATCTACTTCAAAATACTACCTTATGATTCTAGATCTAGATACATGCTTAAACAAATCATCCTTTAGATATTCTTTCAAAAGAAATACTAATCTTCCTAAGCAAGTGAGTAACCATAGCCAAGAAAGATTTCATTCAAAAGTGAAGGAAAGAGAAAGAGGAGATAGCTCCAAGCTTGGGAATCCTTTGAGCCATGGAGTTTGTTGGTGGAAAGCAGGGGGACTGTGCTCCTTAAAAGTGCTCGAAAATTGGAGGAGTCAAACAAGATCAACCAAACGTTCGAGCCTAGATACCTGTATCAACTCATCAATTTTTGCACAAAGACATGGTTAAACGCAAGGGTGTTAAATACAAAAGAAACCTGGAAAACATGCATTTAAACAAAAATAACATATACGTCCAGGAGATCTAATGCAACTAATTAGTAAGAAATAATCAAGCAAGAAATTTCTTACCCTACTGAGATTACTTCTCCTTGTAGGCCCACAACAAATCACACAAATACAACAAAAATGAATGATATAGATTACCTCATGAATTATGCAATGTTCATCCTATTGATGTATTTGTAACTTTGGAAGATATTCTGATGTATATTATCATTGTATGTTGTTGTACCACCATCGGAGATGTGTTTGCCTCCTTTCGGGATGTCATTATTGTGTATAGACCTTGAGGTACAACATATGTTGTAAGTCGAGGCAATAGTCCCTAATGAAACATCATGTAATGTATTTTTGGAGTCTCTATAGGAGAAGTCGGCCCTGTTAGGGTAAGAGGTCAGCCCCAGTCATGTAATAGGTCAGTCACCTGATTAGTATAAATAGGGAGACGTGTTCCCTCATTTATACACATCTCACACTCACTCAAGTTCGCATGAGAGAGAAGAGAGAGACAAGGAGGAGAGATAGCTAGTTGTTGGAGACTTCTTATTACTAGGATTGTTCATCTTATGACACAGTCTTTGTGACTGTACTATTATGAGGAAGTTTGCGGGGTTTTCTCCTTTATGGTTTCCCCGATGAAAATCTTTGTCTTGTGTATTTGTTTTATCTTATGCATATTTGTACTTGTTATTCTTTTAGATAAAGATCCTAACTAAGCTAATAAGATCTAAGAAAAACTAACATGGTATCAGAGCCTCTCTGAAAGAAGGAACTGTGCAGCAGCGAAAACTAGGGCTTCCTAGTTCAAGGTCTTCTCCCCACAGATCATCAAAAAAAGAGGGCTAGGATAACTACCTTCAATAGGGCGCATCTTTTGGTGGAAGCAATTTCTAAATTAAAAAAGTTTCAATTTTGACCCTGTCACTGGTGTCAGGATAAACTAGGGCATCAAGTTTCGGAGGCTTCCCACCTCATTTTTCAAGAAAGGACCCTGCTGAGCAACTCGCCTCAAGGAGGCGCATCTTTCTGTCCAAACAGAATTCTCAAACTCCAAGTTTCAAAAATTAGGGTTTCTCTAACAAACCCTAGGTCAGCTAGCTTCCAAACCAGGTCGGACACCTCAAATTGGTAAGATCTAAATCTTTGCTATTTTCATTTTGAGGTTCCTATTTTGAAAGATGACTCACCATACTCAGCTTGAGGATAAGCTTGGAGGGGCTGATAACTTCCAAGCATGGAAGTACAGAATCTCCCTGATCCTTGAAGAAAATGATTTGGATCAGTACATCAATGGAGAAGTCCCAGAACCAAAGGGAGATGAGGCTAAGGCTACTCATAATAGGAAGTTGGTTAAATCCAAGAGAATCATTGCAGATTCAATCAAGGATCGCCTCATTCCCCATTTGTCATCATTCAAGACACCGAAGGAAGTATTTGATGCTTTGACAAAGATGTTCGAACGGAAGAACATCAACAGGAATATGACTTTGAGGAACTAGTTGAAGAATGTAAAGATACAGCACTCAGATACTATACAGTCTTACTTCACAAGGGTTGCTCAAATCAAAGAACAACTTGAAGCAGTTGAAGAGAATGTCGAAGAAGGAGAAATTGTGATGACTACCTTGAATGGTCTCCCTAGATCATGAGACTCATTCATTCAAGGACTCTGTGCAAGAAGGAAGTTGATATCTTTCAGCAGACTCCGAGAAGAATGCACACAAGAAGAAGCTCGAATCGTAACAAGAGAAGAGAATATGGGAGCAACTAAAGATCAAGCTCTCACAGTTCACACCAGGAAGAACTACAAGAAGGAGAAGAAGGAGAACCATCATCACAACAAGAAGAACAAGAAACAAAAGATCAAGAGAGATCCTTCCAATGTTCGATGCTATACTTGTGATGAAAAGAGACACTTTGTAAGAGATTGTCCCATCAAGAAAAAGAGACACCATGCTCATATTGTCGAAGACAATGAACCAACAAACAAAAGATTCAGAAGACAGAAGGATAATTCAAATGTAGAGTATATGCTAATCTTAGCACTTACGGGCACTATCTCACATGAAGAGCAATTATTGGCTTGTGGATAGTGGGGCATCTAAACACATGACGGGATACAAAGAATCATTCATCAATATGTCTGAGCATGAGTCACCTCACAAGGTGAAACTCGGGGATAATTATCAATACCCCATAAAAGGAAGTGGAGTAGCTTCATACAAGCTAGACTCCGGGGAAATATTTAAAGATGAAAGATGTGCTATATGTTCTAGGATTGAAGAAGAATCTTCTCTCCATCTCTGCACTAGATGCAAAGGGAATGAGAGTTGCATTTGTCGATGGCCAAGTCCTGATGTGGCCTGAAGGAAAGACAATAGATGATGCAACAATGATTGGAGAAGAAGACGGAGGCTTGTACAAACTAAAGGGACAACCTAAACAAGCATTGGTTCATAAGTCAATAGAACCAAGTGAACTATGGCACCGAAGGCTTACACATGTACACTACAGAGCACTACCGATGGCAAGCAAAGGAGTCTTTGGACTTACAGAGATCAAAGCAAAGCATGAAGGCATTTGCAAAGGATGTGCACAAGGAAAGCATGCAAAGAAGACATTTCCCAACAGTGAAAGCAAGGCTAAAGGAATACTGGAGATAGTACACTCGAATGTATGCGGACCCATATCTTCTAGCTCATTAAGCGGGTATGTATACCATGTTTTTTTATAGATGATTTCTCACGTAAGACTTGGATATATTTCTTGAAAGGGAAAAATGAAGTATTCAGTAAGTTCAAGGAATATAAAGACTTGGTCGAGAACCAAACCGAAAGGTAGATCAAGACTCTGCAGTCAGATAATGGTGGAGAATTCACCTCAAAAGAATTCAAGGAACTCGGATGTATGCGGACCCATATCTTCTAGCTCATTAAGAGGGTATGTGTACTATGTTTCCTTTATAGATGATTTCTCACGTAAGACTTGGATATATTTCTTGAAAGGGAAAAATGAAGTATTCAGTAAGTTCAAGGAATATAAATCCTTGGTCGAGAACCACACTGAAAGGAAGATCAAGACTCTACAGTTAGATAATGGCGAAGAATTCAAGGAACTCTTCAGAGAGTCTAGGATTAAGAGGGAGTTGAGCACTCCATATAATCCTCGGCAAAATGGGGCTGTGAAACAAAAGAACCGAACCATAATGGAAGCAGCGAAAGCAATGCTACATGACCAGGATCTTCCTATGCACCTTTCGGCGAAGCAGCAAGGACAGTTGTGTATGTACAAAACCGTACTCCTCATCGAGTACTTGACAACAAAACTCCGGACCAAACGGTCCCCCTTTTTAAAACAAAACGATACAGAAAATTTTAAAAGATGAACAATACAAGTTGGATTGAAGTATGAGAGAGCTCCATCCCCAGCCCCGACTTCCGAACTGGGGCGAAGAAGCTCTGATGGAGAAGATCCTGGAGCCGAGAAGACCGAAGAAAGTCTACTACTCCTAACATCCGAGGCTGAAAGAAAAGAACTGAGGAAAGTTCAGTATCATCTACTGGCCCGAAGAGGAGTTGGTGGGTGCGAGCCGCCCGCTGCGTTGCTGCTTTTGGGACCTAGAGGGCCTAGTTCGTCTCTCAGGTAGAGGCATGGAACAAACCTGTTGTTGAGGTCTCGAGGGTCGAGATCCACAGATCCTCACTGATCTGAAAACTGGATCGGTGTCCAAGTCGGTAGACCTCTTGGTGCCCCTGGCTGAGGGGAGTACGTTGAAGAACGTTGTGATCCTCTGTGTGGTGTTGGGTCTGGTGGGGGGCTAAAGAATATGCGCTCGAAGCCTAAGAGCCTCCTGGATATAGAGTGTTAAACATCTCTGATCCGTGTATCTGAAAAAATTGGCTAAGGTATGAGGACCTCTGAACAAGCAATGGAATCGTCCTCTGATCTCATAATATACAGGACATCTGAAGATAAAGAAACCAGAAGTCAACCATCTTAGAAAATTTGGTTACCCGGGTTACATACATATCCCAAAGGAGAAGAGGACCAAGCTCGATCCTTCTGGGAGGAAGGATATATTTGTAGGATACAGTAATACATCAAAGGCCTACCGAATATACTTCCCCGGATTCAAGAAGATCTACATCAGCAGAGATGTAACCTTTGATGAAGACTCGGCATACTTCAGATCCAGGAGGCTACCTATTCAAGAGGTCAAGGAACCTGAAGAAACGAGAGTCAGAGACATGGAAATTGGAGAAGCAATTCCAGAAGACCATGAAGATCATTACATGGCAGAACCACAAGAACCAGCAAAGACACTTCTCGAGAAGGACTGCCACAAGAGGAAACCAGCATGGGCACGGGAGCTCATACAAGAAGCAGAAAGGTATAGCGCTCCAAAAGGAATGCATAGAGAAAGGAAAAGGCCAAAGCCTTAAAACAGCTATGTGGCCCTGCTGTGTGACATCGTTGACAAGGAACCTTCCACCTTTGAAGAGGCTGCAGAAAAGAAAGAATAGAAGGATGCTATGATCGAGGAGTATCAGTCAATCATGAAGAATGATGTCTGGGAGATAGTTACGAGACCAGAAAAAGAATTATGTCGTGACTTCGAAGTGGATCTATAAGATCAAGCATACTGCAAATGGCAACATCGAGAAATACAAGGCAAGATTCGTAGCACGAGGCTTCTCACAAATAGAAGGCATAGACTAGGAAGAGACGCACACATGGCGAAGCACACTTCCATTAGGACCATACTTGCATTGGTTGCAATTATGAAATGGAAGATATACCAGATGGATGTCAAGACAACATTCTTGAATGGTGTAGTCAAGGAGGAAGTGTACATGGGACAGCCACTAGGATTCGAGACACATGACAGCCAGACTCATGTGTGCAAATTGAAGAAGGCCTTGTATGGATTGAAACAGGCACCGAGGCCATGGTACGGCAGGATGGGTAGCTTCCTGATGAGCAAAGGCTTTACCAAGAGTAAAGCGGATTCCAACCTTTACTTCAAGGTTGAAGGCAGAAGACCAGTGATGCTCCTGCTATATGTCGATGACTTGTTTCTAACGGGCGAGGATGAACTCATTAAAGATGCAAGGAGGAGACTTGCTACAGAGTTCGAGATGAAAGACCTAGGGATGATGCACTACTTCTTAGGCATGGAGGTGTGGCAAAGTGCGGATGGGATTTTCCTTGGCCAAGGAAAGTATACAGTGGAGATTCTAAAAAGATCCGAAATGTTGGACTGCAAGGCGATATCCACACCTATGGCATCAAACTTGAAGCTTCTGTGTGATGCTTCATCAGAGTCGATTGATGCCACGATGTATAGTCAAATGATTGGCTCATTGATGTATCTGACGAATACGAGACCCAAATTATGCTTTGTTGTGAACAACCTGAGCCAGTTCCTAATGAATTCAAGACATGTTCACCTGATAGCTGGAAAGCATGTATTGAGGTACCTAAAAGGTACAGTGGATTATGGGCTCAAGTATGATGCAAATAAGAAGATTAACCTACACAGTTATGTTGATTCGGATTGGGCAGGTAACGCCACTAATAGGAAGAGCACTTCGAGTTGCTGCTTCAGTTTGGGATCTGGCATGATCTCCTGGTTTAGCAAGAAGCAGTCATGCATGGCACTGAGTACAGCCGAGGCAAAGCATGTTGCCGCTTGCTCAGCTAGTTGTGAGACAGCGTGGTTGCGGAATCTAACTCTCTGATTTGTTTGATCTCCAGTTAAGATGTGACTTGTATGTTCTGCGACCAGCAAAGTTGCGTGAAGATGTCGGAGAACCCTATGTTCCATGACAAGTCAAAGCACATAGAGATCAAGTTCCACTACATCAAGGATATGGTATAGAGAGGAGCAGTGAAGCTCCAGTACGTGGCAAAGGACGAGCAGATAGTCGATGTGTTGACCAAGCCTCTAGCCAGAGTGAAGATCGAGTACTTCAGAGAAACACTTGGTGTGATCCAGAACAAGACCCTCGAAAGAGGGAGTGATGAGTTCTAGCATAGCTGGAGAGACAAGTTGTCTGAGCGTAAAATCCTGCCGAAGATCGTAGGTTGCTCAGACGTAATCAATCCTGTAGGTTGTTCTTGGATGTAATAATTCTTGGTAAAGCTCGCAGGTTACCCTTGGATGTAATCAGTCTTGATATGTTTCTATGCTAGAAATAGCGAGAGACCAGAAGACGCAAATGCATGATATCTCACGTGGGAAATGAGACAGGTTGTCCGAGAGGAAAAGACCCTGATGTAACAAGTTGCTCGGACGTAATCAGTCATGTAGGTTGTCTACGTGTAAATACGAGTCCTGGCGTGATACGCAGATTACCTAGACATAATCAGTCCTGAGACAGGTTATCCGAATGTAAATATGAGCCCTAACGTGATATGCAAGTTATTCGGATGTAATAAGTCATGTGGGTTGTCCGAGTGTAAAAAGGAGCCCTGGCGTGGTACACAGGTTACTCGGATGTAATACGCCTCGAAGGTTGTCTCAACGAAAAAGATCCTGGACGCAGGTTGTTCAGATGTAATAAGTCCTTGAGGTTGACCTAGAACGTAAAATCCCTGGTGTAGTAGGTTGTTCGGTCATAATCAGTCCTTACATATATATCCCATGTGATTCTCACATAGTGTATGTTACAGGTTGTCTTGATGACGTGAAAGATCATGGCATACTACTATGGTGATAGAACGCAGGTGGTTTGCATTTGGGTTGTGCACTATGTGCTCTATGTGTTTTGTTTTGTGCAGGACAAAAGAGATGATCTAGATATGACGAGATAAAGGTAAAAGACATAGGTTATTTCCGTGGCAATATAAAGAAGGTCCTGGACAGTTCCTACGCGATGGCTTGCTCGTAGATGTGATGAAGACCTGGATGAGGACTAGGCCTACACCTAGCATGAAAAAGGGTTGGCTCTGTAGAAACTTTCGATGACAAATAGTACCATTAAATGATCGATAAGAAGATGATGATGGAAGGAGCTATGATGATGACTCCATGATGATGAATGGACCAAATGTGTTGATGATTGTGGAAGAGAGAGAATACCTTCCTAGTTAAGACAGAGTGTTGTTGTATTTGTAACTTCGAAAGATATTCTAATGTATATTATCATTGAATGTTGTTGTACCCCCATCGGAGATGTGCTTGCCTCTTTTCGAGATGTCATTGTGTATAGACCTTCAAGTACAACCTTCGTTGTAACTCGGGGCAATAGTCCCTAGTGAAACATCATGTAATGTATTTTTGGAGTCTCTCTAGGAGAAGTCTGTCGTGATAGGGTAAGAGGTCGGCCCCAGTCATGTAATAGGTCAGTCACTTGATTAGTATAAATAGGGAGGCGCCCTCCCTCATTTATACACACCTCACACTCACTCAAGTTTGCATGAGAGAAAAGAGAGAGACAAGGAGGAAAGATAGATAGCTGCTGGACACTTCTTACTACTAGGATTGTTCATCTTATTACACAGTCTTTGTGACTGTACTATTCTGAGGAAGTTTGTGGGGTTTTCTCCTTTATGGTTTCCCCGATGAAAATTTGTGTCTTGTGTATCTGTTTTATCTTATGCATATTGATGTACTTGTTATTCTTTCAAATAAAGATCCTAACTAAGCTAATAAGGTCTAAGAAAAACAAACACATCCACACACTTGATCCATACACCACATGAAACCTCCAAAGCCTTTCCATTATTCTGAAGAGTATTACAGCTACGATACAACACTTGGGCATTCCTTCGGTCCTCTGACCATGCCAAAACAATAAGCAAAAATGACCCCAGAGAGGATGGATCACCAACTGACAGGAGAGTGGAGTTGAAGTTGACTTCATGAGAAAACGGTGGGATCTTGATTGATGTGAATGGCATGAGGAGGTGCCACACCTCCATGAGGAGATGCGCCCTCACCAAACACCCACGCAAGAATCCTCTGAGGAGATAACGCATATCAAGATTGGAGATGAACTAGAGGTATAAGCCAATTGGTTGACTCACGCTTCACAAAAATCTAAGCAAATTGATTGACTATGTTGCCAACTCACATGGGCCCGTGCGATTTCAGGAGAAGGTGGGAAAATACTCACGTGAGGGTGATTCAAGTCTCTTGTGGTGGGGTCTCTGAATACTTTAAACTTAATCACTTACACCAAAACTAAGTCACCTCTCAACCTTTGGAATTGTTATCACATATACATTTTGCAGCTGGGCTTCCATGATGCAGCATACAGACTTATTTTTATTCTATTCTGGGCTATTTTTCACATGGGGTATTCGCATGGATCTTTACAGCTTCAACCATTCCAGAGCCTTGTTTATCAGATTTTTCCTGCCATGACTGAGATTCAGGAGTCCATTGAGATGCTTTTAGTGATGGTCTAGTTCATTGGAGCAAAGCAGCAGATCAGAGTTGGTACACAGTTATAGAGGGGCTTATCAGTTGGAGACAAGTATATATGGTCATGGTGAGACCAGGTATAAGCTTCTTTGGTTTGATTTTGCTCTATGATGTATGTCAAACACCTATGCTTATCAAGTTAGGATGATTATGGTGACCTATGCTTATATCTATTATTGCTTTAACCTGTGTTAGGACTAATCAAGGGACTTGATGTGAAGACTGTTGCGCATGCCATGCTTGTACAAATAGTAAACCTTAGTGCTAGGTTGGCTCCACGTATCACTTGTCCTCATCCATCCAGTTTCATCCATTGTAAACTTGTCCTATGACTTAGACTGTTTGAGACTTGTGAGATTGAAGATCCTTTCCCCAATTTGACCTCTATGCATGATGGATCTCATGTTGTTTTGTGTCTCGGCTTTGAGTTGTGCAACAAAACTTGTCAAATCCTTGATCCTTCTGGATCAGGAGAACCCATTGGTGTTGGTTCCTGAGCTTAGGCGAGTTGGGTTTTGAAGCCTTGACCTCTCTGGTCGGTTGCCCCCGATGTTTGGTCTTGATTGTGGATATTCCCCCTAGTTGCCCAAGAAGTTGTCAGCTAAAACTTGAAGCAATATGTTTACCATCATTACATGCATTATGAGCTATATGCTATACATTATGAAATGCAAGCCCGCAAATAGAATTGCAAACTGTCTTTAGACACGAATCAAAATGGGCTATGAAGTGAAATTGTTAAAGGCCCAAATAAAACAGTGGATAAACAAATGCTAAATCTAAAGATTGTTGGTCGTCTTATTGAAATGTAATCATTAATTCTCCACGGAGCCTACGAGTTTTGATGTGAGATGGAGTAAGGGACAGCTAATTCAAAGTGTCCCTAGGATCTCTTCACTACAGTTTCTTGTGTACTCAACGCAAGGGTCCTAGAAAAGATCCTCACGGAGCTTGATTCTAAACTTGGATATGAGTCGTAGACATGTTGTTAAAGTTGAATGGACATTTTTCATATCAACTCATCCACTTGTGAGACACCACCATTCCCTATTGTTTATCTGTCATACATATGTCACTTTGGTTGTATTTACTTGTCATTATCTGGATAGATCACAAAGTCAAAGTTAGTCTAAAGTCAGTACCCTTTGCCTTAGCGTTTGTTTTCCATCCTCACCCAACAGTAGCACATTGTTTACACTTTGTAAGTATGGCAAGAACAAGCAGACTTCCAGAAAGTTTTGAAATTCTTCAAAAGCACAGGAACATCTTACTATTATGATTATTACTTGTCACCATGATTATGAATAACTTGATTTAAGCTTGGTTTTGATATACACCATTGGAGCATTTCTTACCCTCGAAAATTACAGGATCATATCGATGCAGTATCTCACCTTTGGTTTGGGTACATTGACCTAGTCAACCTAGTTGACCAAGTCAAACACAGTTCCCAAGGCAGTGACTCAAAAAACAACATGATCTATATTTGTTCCAAACATGCCCAGAACCAATACTACGGTTTCAATTTTGAGAGTTTGGCCTCGGTTCTCTTGATCAGTGATTATTATCACTTAATTATTGGCAAAATGATCAAATTTTATTACAGATGGCAGTATGTTGGGTTCTCCTAGAGCAGTGCAGTGTTCCATGGGGGTATGAATAGTCACTTATACCATTCTTCTATGTCTCCAGATCTTCCAGAGCAGTCAATTTGCCCCAGCTTGCACCCTGGACAGAGTTATGGTGGATTTATCATTTTCCAGAGATTGTACCAGCAGAAATGAACTAGAAAATTCACTGAAAAAATCGATTTGGCCTCCTGGGTCAAGGAAATGGCTGAAAATTTTGGCAGATGATGTGTTTCAGCACTCCGAATAGTTCTCCAACAATTTTCAATCTGCAGATGTCTAGATTATTTTATTTTGGCTCAGCCAGTGAGGAAAGCCCCCCAAGGGGTGCCCCCTCTACTTGGCTAATGATGTATTGTATTGTTATATCATATGATTTGAAGTTGTAAAGGGGACTGGGGTGAATTAAGCCCCTAGTGACCCCCTCTCATGTATTACTATGTCAAACTTTATTTTATATCGTGACTTTCACCCTTGAGTAAAGTGCTCCCCCTTGGTTGACTCAATCACTTGATCCATGTATTGATCTTCATATTTTTTATCTCCACCATCGAAGATGTCTTAATCTCGACCGTCGGATGATAGTTGGTTAGAATGTGGGCACACTCTCAAACTATTTAAGAAAGGTGACCCCCACATTGTATTCATGAGCTCTGGCACCGGAATATTAAATAAAGAGATTTTTTCTAGGAGTACACACTTGTTTCTTGTTTGATGAATCAATGAGATAATGACTGGCACTGTTTTTCTTCTATACTAAGATCAATCTAGCATAGTTTTTGTACCTTTCCTTGTGCCCATTTTACTTGCAGGTTGAAGGAGGTGATTCTGAGAGAGGCGCATTGGTGGGGGGAATCGCTCTGTTGTCGTAACTTGGTCTTGGTTATCAAGGAGTTGCAACTTCTATATGATTTATTTCCCTGTACGTCTTTTAGCTTGCATTTCCTGTTTACTTGCCATACTAATTTATTTTCCTTGGTGTGACAGGTACAACAAGGACGCTAGGGTCACTAGCAGAAGCAACACTTCATCAAAAGCTTGCTCGGAATTCTTATTTGATCTCAAGAAAGGCATTCTTCATCATCCAGGAGGTCATCAACAATGATTCAGGAACGTTTCACGTAGGTTCTTCTCCGTTTAAGTTTCTCATGCATTGCCCATCACTGCTTTCACTGAAAACCCCTCATTTAGAAGTAGGAAAAATCATCGGACCAATTTGCACCGAGAATTGGCAAATTTGGCGATCTGGGTTTTGTCTGGCATACGAAAAATCCCTTCTCACTCAAAAACGTCAAGCTTGGACTCCTCTGCCCATCTCCAGGAATTGGTTTCAATCTAGGAGAAAACGCCCCTGATTGGTTTGCTAGTCAGTTCCCCTCTGTTTTTGTCTGGTTTCTCTTGGGTATTTTTCACTGTCAAATCTTTCATCCAAGTTAGTGTGCAGGAAGTCGTAATTGTCAATATCAACTACGTCCTGGGGATTTCAATTATCTGCTTAAATCCCCCCAAGGTCTGGGTTTGATCATTTGAACCAACACACTAAATCCTAGATTTGATTTGAATCTTCGTGAGCAACCTGATATTATCCCTTGAGTAACATTTCTAGTCTAGAATAATCACCCTACTCAGGTATCCTTAATTTGTGGCTCATCCTTAAATCTAGGGTTTCAGGCACTCACCTAACGTATTCTCCATCAGCTGTTTGATCTGGTGATTTGTTTTAGATCTATCCTTTCAGGATCGATCCGGGTCTCCCCCTTTGTCACTTGGGATTCTCTAGTGGCATAAAGCAAAGGAATCCCTAACCGATGTGACAACCATCCATCTTTTGGGGGTTACGATTTTCGTAGGTCACGACTTTGGTTACCTATCCCCTCTGCCTTCCTGTATTGGATAACTATATCGAGGCAACTACAAGATCCATGATAACAAGAATGATGCCATATTGAATTTGACTTAAAAAATACGACTTCACATGCCCCCACTCACTTTTGGAATGTGCCATTTCATTGCATCCTTAGCATTCACTGACCACTTTGTAGCTCCTTTAGAGAAATAATGCCTTACGAGATGTTTTAGCCACCCGAAACATATGAAAAGTGGGTCCTGGGGTGAAGAGGACGCTCTGAGTGTGAAAACGAGCATCCACACGCCAAATTCCACCTCCAGATCAAGCTTTTCTGTCTTTTACAAAAATTTTAATTAAACCATTAAAAATGGCCTAATTTTGAAAGAAAAATTATTTTTCTCAGAATTGAACAAAAACTTAGGGAGACCTAACACATGTCCATACGACTCAATACCAATGCCTAGCATGCTTATATACATTGACACATGAATTTTAATAACCTCCTAAGGCCTAACCACCAAGACGACCATTCCAACTTTGGAGGAGCAGTGAAAAACTCGAAAATTATACATCGCTTATTCAGCATTGCATAATTGACAAGGGATAAAACACCTTGGAAAGATCAAATTGATGTCTAAGTCTTAGGAAGCCAAGTCCTTCACAAAAAGATTGCCATGCTAGTACATTTATTACAATTCCCCCAAGGGGGTATGAACATGTAGTACAAAAAATAAAAGGGCCAAGAAGGCCTGATGGACTTCTGAACTCTGATCATGAACAAGTATCCTTGTTCAAACATTGTCGGCTCACTTGAAATCCAACTAAGTACAACTTAGCTGGTAACAGGGCCCAAAAACAAATATCCATGGGGTCGTCTCTGAGTAGGAAAGAGATACAAAAATGTACTCAAGACCGGGAGATGCAATGCAAAATCAGATATGATAGGTCAAATCAAGAAGAGTCCTAATTTACTAAAGGAAAATTTCTTAGTATTATCAAATACCGGAAAAACTCAATGGCATCAAATCCCCCAAGCAGTAGTTGCAAAAAACAGAAAAAAATAATAATAAATTATTAAATACAAATAATTCTTAGGCTTTAGACCCCCAAAAAAATGAGCTATATCAAATCATAAAAAAGGCAATATATGAGCAGACTCCTCAATCTTCATTTTAGTTCTTTACTATTTTGCACCATAAGATACAATAAATTTAAGGACTAAAATTGGCATTGTGATAGTTCTTAAATCGGCTACCTTAAGTAAAATTAACTGAACAAATTATGTTAATCTAGTAGCTCTTAACTCTCAACTTTATATGCAACCTTATATGGATGTACAATCCAGAATATGTAGTAGTCCTCGGAAATGAATTATTGAACAGATAGAAAACACTTTGCATGCCAGTTATAGAGTTGTGTAATCAAGCTACAAATCAAAGAACATTGTGTCTTCTCAGTAAGAAAAGCTGGGATGTGAAAAATAAATACGAAACAAAAAACGAAGCAAAAACATTAAATTGTCATTGACAAATAGGACATTGATGTATTAACTATATAGTATATATCCGAGAAAACTATCTAATTGTGAGAGACAAATGTACGAATAGTTTGTGTTAGCCAAATTTACAACTAGACACAATCACAGAGCCATTTATCTAAACACTCGCATGGACCAAACATAAACACTAAATCACATCAGAAAGAAGCATGTATGATAATCACCAACCAACAAAGTACAAATTTTCATATAATCTGTTGAAACGAATACTTTAAAATTCCATGCCCTGACTTTCCATTTCCAACAAAGTGCAGATTGTTGGTTTGCTTAAAATGCTTCCTGATACCTCCTCCAACATCCATATCAGTGTTGATTATTTTTACAATCCCACAAACTGTAACCACATCACCAGGTATGCATGCATCCACTAAATCTTCAGTTAATTCACATTCTACAGTTCGAGGCATTCTTCCCTCTTCATGATTTTGAGCCTGCAACAGCTCCTGTATCCTGCAGAAATAGAGAACTACAATGTCATGTTCATCTTTAGAATCTTTTTCTACGAAGAAAAAAAATTGTGAACATCTAGAAAAATAGGTTAATTACTACTGAACATTTGAAACTTGTTTGAAAACCTGATTTTCTGAAAATCAAGGGTCTGTGCTTCACATCTGACAGGAATAAATGTTTTGCTTTTGCAACTCGGAAGAAGGCAACTAGATGGTGGTGAGTATTTCCCATCAGGAAACCGACATGAAACTGTGGATCGACATTTTGTACATGTAAAATTCATTTGCACCACTAAAGGTTTAACTATGCTCATCTTCACAACTGTACCATGCACAGATACAAGTCTTCCTGCCAAGGTAATCATGGCAAGTCAAAAAAGTCAATTCGTCAATGCAGATTTTGAGTTAAATAATTACATTTGAGGAAATAATTAGATTCCAGTCACTGACTGGTACATAAAGCGAAAATTATAGAAAACAATTTACCAATAAAGGCAGATTTCAAATTCTTGAGTGACAGTATAGAATCAGGATGGTTATATAATCTAATATTGATTTTCCCATGATAATCTGCCAGCTTCTCGCACACCAGTAACTGTTTGACAGAAATATGTATGTTAATACTGGGATTACAAAGTTTTCTAACAGCATGGCACTTTTCATTGCCTTCCATTGCCATTGGCAGTATATTACATAGACACTGAAGAGCAGCCTCAAAAGGCCTTTTGTAAGACTAAAACAAAAAAGAAACTTAGAAAAGATAAAATCATTTTATTAATGTCCAACTAATGACCACAAAAGTAGGTCAATGGGACTGCTGAGTACAAAGATGTTATTACAAAGCATAAGTACCAAACTTAAGAAAACTAGCAACAAAGACAATGGTATACCTCGTGGACAGCAGCTCCCATGCACAAGAGAGCTTCTTTAGGCACCGCCTCCAATGCTACATAGAACTCCTTGACTGCACATGTTTTCTTAAGTTCTAAGAAGTTTAGAGGTAAAGAGGACATTCTATCTTCGTGTCGGACCTATTTCAACAAAATCAAAAAAAATGTATCTAATTAGTTTCCATACAATAAACAGCATTTTGCTTATTAAATGACATGTCTGATAACATTAGGACTGAAGTTGATAAAAATCAACTCAGATCTAATATTATTTCATTCAAGTTGCTGTAACACTCATAAATTATGCATTACTTTCATTTTTATTGGAATTTTTACAATTGCAATGTGTCCCATCAACAAGATACATTTAATATTGTATTTAGAAGGTTGCATTTTCTATCATGCCTGAAAGTTGATATTTTCAGACACAACATAACATTGGATGATCAAGGAATTGCAGAAGTGAATACCAATGAATTCCAAGAAGAGGTGGTGTCAATAGACACCAATATAGCACCAAAGCACAAGTGAACATAGCTCAACATAAGATGGATAACACCATATACTATTATTTATTACCATGATAGATTGATCCATAGGATAAACTACGTATTACACAAACTATAATTAACTCCCATCAAACAAGGCATAGTCAACTTTGATCCCCTTAGATGCACCCCAATCTTCTACTTTTCTGCCTTGACCTACACACCATCCAATTGAGTAGGGACTGTTACCTCTCGAACTCACACTTTAAATGTGTAGAAGTCCCAAGCACAAAACGCAAACCCAAGGGTAACTCAAAGGGGCTACCCATTGTCACCTCAGTAACTCCCTTTCCAACTTTAGTTTGGCTCTTCTCCGACAAGGGGGGTATCCCTAAAGGTAGGATTGCTAAGACTATGACAAGGAAGCTCAAGGTGATGTGAAGAGATAGATTAGCAAAACATGGTCGTTTTGTAGTATAGAAATAGCGTGATGGAAGACAAGGGACTAATGCCTATCCAATATAGGGCAAATGGAGTCAAGGCACTACACCAAGAGAGCAACTTGTAAACGATTAATACAAAAGAGCCATGCCACAATATGCCTTAATGTCTTGTTAAACAATGAAAAAATAACTTTGAGGGGCCCTAATGAGGGTTGAATTTGTGATTTTAATCACAAAGATCGAACCCGCAAGATGATCCATTGGATGGATTCGGGTACATGTGGCTTTGGCCTAGGGTTGTTGCTCTCCTTTGATTAATTGGATGTTGGTAGCTATTGGATGAATCTCTACATGGTGTTTGATCTTGATATTCTCTATTGTAATCAATATAGTCCTAAGGAATTTTCATACACAACAAGAGTTCTAGACCCATTGATGATTAATAAATGCATCAGAACCTACAAAAAACGTTTGGTCCTCCAAAGGATAAAAACCATTGTTGTTGCTAGTGAAGGATTGTGAAAAATTTAAGTTGGGACAATTGGAGCCTTCTCAACTGAAGACAAACCATTCGAAACGACTACAATGTGTCCCATCTACTCAAAAGAGGCATCATGGATCAGTCAAGGAGACAATAAAATTCTCCATGTGTTTAAACTTTAAATCACAATAAAGAAAAGAAGTGATAAATTAGAACCCAATTGAAGGATTAAATCTACAATTTGAAGAGCCCTTTATCCTAATGATAAATTCCATAAATTTTCTATGTAGGACGAAATATGCTCAAATCTAGCAGCAAACATCTATCCTTATCATTGGGCTTGCAATGAGTCTTTTCAGTAATGGTTTTTACAGCAACCTTGAATTCAGCATATGGTATGATGTTGGCCTAAGTTTGTCTCAGCAGAAGCTATAGGAATGAAGAAACCAACTTAGAAAAATGACAGCCTACATCAGCTGAAAAGAGATGCATTTGTGAAGGAATTGTATGGCAGAGGATTGACAAAATCAATGGGAAGAACACTTTTCACTTTAGGCATTGTTTTGGCAGCAGCTCAAAGGCATTTTCGTCATTCAATAAACTATGGCAAAGTGTCATGCAGAGTTATGTATTAAAATTCCAACGTTGTTTGACAAACCCCTCAACATGTTTGGGACACAATTACTTACACTGTACAGTGTGTTACAGCTTGAGTTAGCACCTAAGTGGAAAAGTCTTAATCCACAAGTGCTACCAAGTGCAACTTCGGAAGAGAGCCTATCACCTCAATACTAACTCCCCACGTTTTAGACCAGCTCTCAAGGTCAAGGGAAGCTTCCCTATGGGTTGATTGGATGAAGTTTAGAGAGAGCTAGGGAGAAAATACTTAGTTATGATTGTATTAATGTGAGTTATTACGTTACTCTTCCCAAAGTACTTATGTTAATGGTTTTTGCAGCAACCTTGAATTCAACATATGGGATGATGTTGAACTAAGTTAGTAAGTTTGTCTCAATGGAAGATATAGGAATAAAGCAACCAACTCAAAAAATGACAACCTACAGCAGCTGAAAAGGGACACATATTTGTGAAGGAACTGTATCACTGAGGATTGACACAATCAATGGGGAGAACACTTTTCACTTTAGTCATTGTTTTGACAGCAGCTCAAAGGCATTTTCATCATTCAATCAACTATGACAAAGTGCCAGGCAGATATTAATATTCCAGAGCTGTTTGACAAACCTCTCAACATATTCGGGACACAATCACTTACAGCGTGTTACAGCTTGATTTAGCAACTAAGTAGAAAAGTCTTGATCCACAAGTGTTACCAAGTGCAACTTTGAAAGAGATCGCCACCATCACCACAATGCTAACTCCCCACGTTTTAGACCAACTCTCAAGGTCAAGGGAGGCTTCCCTATGATTTGATTGGATGAAGTTTAGAGAGAGCTAAGGGAGAAGATACTTAGTTACGATTGTATTAAAGTGATTTATTAAGTTAATCTTCCCAAAGTACTTTACCATGTAAGTTATCAAATAGCACAATAGATCAAATACTTCAAATGCTCAAAAATGCAATTTAAAATAAACCATGGACAGTTGGCAAATTCAATCTATGGAAGGAAATGATACTTCAAATGCTCAAAGATGTAGTGTAAAGTAAATCAAAGACATTATTTAGCAAATTCAATCTATGGAAGGAAATGATAGAAACAAACTCACAAGACTTCACAGTAAAGTGTGCTTAAGCAAGTGGATTCATTTTCCATGATAAAAATACATTCCACGAACTAAGACTTGCACATGAGACAAATAATGAAGATCATGTCTGTTACGACTTGACTTAGCACTTAGGTGGAAATGTCTCAATCCACTAATACTATCAAGAGTAACTTCATAAAGAAGCACTACTATCACCACGGTGCTAATTTCTCACTATTAGGCCAGCCCTCAAAGGCCAAGGGAGGCTTCCTTAACCCGAATGCGGGTGATAGGATTGACATCGTGGACACGGGGGCTGATGACGGGGCCAGCCTATCATCAGCTTGACGTCACCCTCTCATCACCCCTCAATGGCTGCTCTCATTAACTCTGAGCCAGGACGTGGACACCTCCCGGACGTTCAAAAGGACGCAGTCGTCACCTCGACACAGGGGGATTTGAATGCACCACCTTAGTGCATTGGCCGACTCGCCAACAGTTTAATGCCCAGGATCCCTTTCCATTTTGGTCATTCGCTCTCTGTGTTCTCGCAGCTCCGTCATTCGACCCTCTGCAACTCAATTCCTGGTCATTCGGCCCTCTACAACTCAATTCCTGGTCCTGAGCTCACCATGTCTCGCAGACAACATGGTACACCTCATCGTGGACATCTGGGAAGAGGCACCCAGCCTGAACGCCCAATTCAGCTTAGCGCTCAGGCTAGTGGAGATGGCTTCTGTTAGCACTCCAAAAAACTCTTCTAGGATGTAACTCAAAGATGCCTGGTAACTTAATTTTATCTTAATGATTCACTCAAATGGATCAATTCAGATGACTAAATCAAACCTCACTCACTCAAGACATGCATAAACACAACCAGATTGACAAGGCTTTTAACTATCACTGTTCAGAGAGTTGTAAATAAATGAATGTACGAAGAACACTTAATTTACTAGCAGAAACATACAGACAAAGTATATATGAATGGCCAGATAAACCAAGTAAAGTACTTGCAAATTCTAGTTTATGGATGCATTGACAAGTTGACAGTTATCAAACATCAAACAAACAGAATTAACATGAATTTTGACATTCAAGTGCAAGTATAGAATAGACAAGAAGATGCAGATATGAACAAGTAATGGCAAAAGAAGCTTGTATTACTATTCTTAAAATGAGAAGCTTGAGCTTACAAAATATGAAAAAGTCTCCAAAAGTTGAACCCCCAATACAATGATTCTTCAATGAGCTTAAATAAGCTTTACAAATCAGTTTCAAGATCTTCAAAAGATGGATCTGATAAGATGGATCTGATAACCTCTTTTGCTATCTCAAATCCAAATTTGTGAGGTGGCTGGAAAATGCAGAAATTTCTGGAACTATACTGCTCAAAGATTGACCTATATCTCTCAAATCAAAACAGATTTTGGAAAACTGAGAGAGGTTTTTGTATATTGGTTTGTCATAAGAAAAAACCTCTCTCAGTTATTTGAGACTCGTTTTCATTTGCCCGACATCTGTATTTCAATAACATGTGTCAAACAGGGGAATTCTGAGATCTGAAATTTAGGGCTTAGAGATGGATTCGATTCTCCCAATTTGTGACACCTGTAGGAAAACTGAGAGGTTATTGTTCTTTGGTTTGTTATGAGCAAAAACCTCTCTCAGTTATTTGAGATTCGTTTTCATTTGCCCGACATCTGTATTTCAAAAACATGTGTCAAACAAGGGAATTCTGAGATCTGAAATTTAGGGCTCAGAGATAGATTCGATTCTCCCAATTTGTGACACCTATAGGAAAACTGAGAAAGGTTATTGTTTTTTGACATGTCAGGCACAAAAGCCTCGGACCGTTTCTCAAAATGATCCTCCAGTCGCCTAGGATCATCATTTGAAAATGATGACTCAGCACAGTAAAAACGCCACATTCCTGAAAACGCTGCCTCATCTTGCGGGGGACTTTTGACTGCCTTCCCGAGCTCTAAATGCAGATCTAAAAGTACCATTGGAAAGCTGAGGATGTCTAGTTGTCAATCGACTATTTGAGCGTGTAAAGAGACCTCTCTGTGGCTGGGAAAATTTAGTTTTCCCAAGGCAGTTTATCATTTGAAAAACCTGCGATTTCGGTGGCTAAGATAGCCCCAAATTTTACATTTAAGCTGCCGAAAGCTAGGCTTTCGGTGGCTAATGAACAGTTGAAATGTCCGCCTAAGCCACTGAAACCTGAGTTTTGACCTTTTTGAAGAAAAAACAAAATCCAATGTTTTTCAAACTTTATTACATACCTAAAGCTCTAAAAAATGAGCCAAAATAAATTTAGAAATTTATTTTCAATGACTTCCTATCACCTAAAATAAACAAACTTGACTATTTTATTTGAGGAGATAACAGCTTTGATGTCAAGATTCCTGAAGCGGTTCGCCTCATGGTGAATGACTGGGAAGATGAACTGTCTGGTGCAGTCAACACAGTTGGCCGCACGCTGGAGCGACAAAGGAATTACTAGGTAATAAAAAACCTCCTCATCCAGCTCATTTTCCACTTCCACTCCCAACCTCTGGCACCTACTCCTCCTGCACCTCATGCACCTTCTGCTCCTCCACCTCCACCCCCTGCTCCGGTCGTCCCCACTGCTCCTCTTGCTTCTGCATCTACACCATCCTCCTCCACCTTTTCCCCCATAGTCCCTATGGATTGCGAGCCTCCTCCTCCCCCCCCCCCCCCCACGTCGAGCCGCATAAAATCTCTCTCTCCTGGTAAATGCGCTCCTAACCCAGCAATGGCAAGAAAGACAACCCCTCTCCCGGTTAAAGATCCTCCTGCAAGTAGCAGTGATGATGATGACTCCTCTAGCAGCGAGGAGGCGGACTCCTCCAGTGACAACACGTTGGATGCCAAGAAAGATTCAAGCGAGTCGGTTTCCTTTGGCTTTGGATGCCCCATCATTGAGGAGGCTTAACCAGATTTTCTCAATGGCTTCTTCTATTTTTCTCAGAAAGACTGTGGGCTCATCACTGCCAAAATCTTGTTTGTCGGTTTTTATTTCAAGAATCATTTTGTCTTTTTGTATAAGGCTACTTTTCTTTCCTTGGACCTGTTTTCCCTCATGGAGGGAGGGTCCGGTAATCTTTTTAGAACGGTTCCACCTGCTTGTCCCTTTGAGCAAGAATGCATCTCTGAACTGTAACTTTTTTTGTAACATTATTACCTTTTTTCAACAGAATAGTTTCTTAACTTACAGAAAAAAGAAAAAAAAAAGGAGGCTTCCTTATAGGTTAGATTGGATTTGATTTAAAGAGAGCTAAGAAAATTGAGGCCAACTTGATTATGATGTGTGTTATGTTATTTAGTTGATTTGCCAAACAAGCACTTAACCACAAAAGATATACGATATTTAATAGATCAAAAACTTTAAAATTCCTCAAGAACATGAAAGAACATGAACTATGAACATTAACCATAAGGCATTAGAGTTCATTAACACCGTACATCATTTATCCATGCAGAAAAGCAAATTCATGAGAAATATAAAGTTCCTGAAATTATTTATCACTTAGTTAATGATTGTGTGATTCATGAATTGTGGTTAATCATCCACCAAATGAAGACTTTCGGAATTATCACAAGAATTACTTAACCAATGTAAAATAAACAATTTAACCGCAGTAAGCTAAGTAAACTTCAAATGCTCTTGTTGTGATGCATCATTAAATTTAACGACAGATTGCAGAGAATTTTAAAGTTCAGAATTCAGAATTATACCCACTTCATCAAACCCAAAAGTGAATAAAATGAAATGGATATTTAACCAAACACAAATTGTTCTAGAATTTATTAGTTCATTGTTTAGTTGATGTATCAAGAACATATGCAATGTTAAATCAGCATTAACCAAACACAGAACATTATTTTATCTTGTTGTTCACAAATTACCTAATATAACAGAAAACCAAAAAATTTTCAACACTGCAAAATTGCACTTAAGTCAACAATTTAGTGTGTTTGAGAGGTTAGAATTGATTATCAACCCATATGTAAATTCCAGAATTAATGTGCTACTGTCCTAAAGCATTTCTAGCTCACAAAACAACAACAAAAAAATGTGAAATTTTCAGATTTTTACAGAGAAATAAATTGAAAAAATTGTATAGCCCAAAAATATGAAAATATGTGTTAGATATGGCCTTAAGATAATTTCCAAAATTATGTTACCTGCTGTTGTAATTTTTAGAAGCTAAAAACTGCAATTTTAGCCATGAAAAACTACTAAAAGCTAGCATAAATGTTAAGAATTGATGCCCAGAAAATTTCCAAAAATCTAATCTAGCACAAAACCTTGAAAATAAATAAACAATGATGTGTTTTAGGGTTGATTTCAGGAAATGAAATGCACAAAGTTAGACTATGAACAGAAAATAAAACTAAGCCATTTAACCCAAAGAAAATTGCTAAAAGCCTAAAACTAATCTAAAATTTTTAGAAAAATATTTTTTTTAAATTTTTGGGTTAGATCTACCCTAGAAACTATTCTAAGTTACTCTATAAAGCAAAGTAAAATATTTTTTGGATTTTTTAAATAAAACCTATCTAGATCTACCCAAGTACCGAAGGAAAATGAGAAAAGTAAATGTTCACTTTAAGGAGCTTATTTTCCTTCTCTAAGCAATGAGCATAACATAAAAAGAGGTGTAATCGAGAATCCAATGTAGCCACCTAAGCATTTCATTAATATAAAAAAGTTTTGCCTTGTCTTTGGTTACCAGCCAAAATAAGGACACATTTTTCAGAAAAAGCAAACCTGCGTGAATATTCAAGATGGGAGGGCTCGATGGGAATTTACAGGAATGTAAAACTTCGTTGAACTGCTTCCACAACTAACAAGTCCTCTTGCAGGCTTCTTCTATCCAAGCTTGGATAGGACTAATGTACAAATTCGTATGATGAGGCAGATCATCATACTCATCGAAAGAGCTTATTAGCTGATAACTCCGTGTGTAAGCCCCAAACTGCTCCAAATCATAAGGAATCTCTATATGCAAAGATGATGGCTGAGAAAAATCTTCAACTAGTTCCACCCAACCTGACTTTTCATTGCATTGCTCCTCCGGATCTTCATTACTAATAATCAAATACAGCTCTGACGGATCATATGAAAACTCTGACTGTTCTTCCTTACAACTTTCATAAGTCTCAGAATAAACACTCCCCTTGCTGGGCATATCATAGATGGGATTCTCAAAAAGATTTTCAACAGTATCATAGGTTGGATTTTCAATAAAAGTCTAATCGTCACCATCCCCATCTATGTCAGATATGAAAGAGTGTTCATCACTGGTACCAAGTCCCTGGCTATCTTCATCCTCCTTATGATCATAATAATCCTTCTCAAAAAGTTGGGTTTCAAAGATATCACAAGGTACCCAACTTTCCAAATATTCGTCATCAAGTGGAGAGCACGGAGGATTGTCATCACACAAAACTTCAAAGATTGGATTTTCAAATAAAGTCTCATAATCATCATCCATGTCAGATATAAGGGACTCTTCATCATTTGTATCATGCTCCTGACTGTACTTGTCCTCCACTGAATCATAATCATCTTCTTCAGAAAAAAGGTCACAAGGTAATAAATCTCGTAAACTATTATCATTATGCTCATTACAAATTTCATCACAAGTTTCATAAGCTTTTGTAATGGTTTCATCTTGAGATCGATCTGGAGTACAAATGTGATCCTCATCACTAAAATAATCATGGGAAGGTCCCCAATCTTCAATATTCTATGTTGATGTGACATGAGGAGGGTCTTCAACAATATTTTCAATTAATGGCTCTTCATGTACAAACTCAGTGGGATCATCATGGATTTCTTCATCATTGTGATCTCTTGGAGGTAGCACCCAATACCTATCATTTCCTATCCTGATGAAACGAGCTAATTTAGGGTCTTCCTCATGATACTCTATCCAGGGAAAGGAAGCGAAAAGGAACCTTTCCAGGAACTTGTCTAAATCTTCCATGTCAGTCTCTCATGTATGCCACTGCCTCAAGAATATTCTGAGGAAGCTTGAAAGAGAAGTAATACCTTTATTTGGAAGACCATTGAGATACCATTCACAAGCGTTTCCTTGTACAGTACTAACAAACATCTCCACCATATTATCTTCATACAAAACATTGAAGCCAACAAGAATTTTAAGAAAAGATATGACATGTCGAAACTCTGCATGCTTATTTCCCCAAAAGATAGGTAGATGATCAAATATATCTTCACCATTATGATAATTAGGAAAGCCTGGGATGTTTGAGAAGTTGATGCAAGGATATTCACTGGAAATCCGAGCTCTTTCCTCATCCATATTGTTTACTCAATCGAAAGCATTTGATATAACCATTGAGTTGTCGAAATAATGAGCTTTGAATATTTTGCTATGTTGGATAGGCTCATCTACACACAATCAATCTCAGCAATTTATATGAGAAACAAGGGTTTTATCCCTTCAGTGGAGTCACCATGTGAAAAGAAAAATATGCATCATAAAAAATTTCACAAAAGCTTCTATTTTTTTTGTTTTTCTTTGTAAAAAAGAAAAAAGGTTTGTGGAGTCGCCAAACAAAGGATCAAAGATCTACTCTAATCATTCATCGAACAAAACAAAAACAAAAAATAAAGAAAAAAGTCGCAACCCAGGAATAAAAAGATTTATCCCTGGCAACGACGTCAAAAGATGTTGTCGCCTTACACACACCTGGGGATTAGCGCAGGAGAAATCTTCAAGCTGCTAAGTGCGTCCTTGGGGACAAGTCTCAAGTTAGGTGTTATCACCTAATCCTGACTCCTCCGTTTAGGCCACTCCTAATGGAACCAAGGGGATAGTCCCTATGAAAGAATTGCTGAGGCTCTTACTTATATTAGTTATGGATGAATTGTTTTGTTAGGAGTTTTGATAAATCACTACTGAAACAAGCTACTTGCAAGTAAAATTAATATAACAGCAGCATGAAAAATAGATATGGCAATTATAGCATAAATGACTTGAAAGCAAAATATGAAATTAAAGATAGTGTTGGTGCCAAATGGAGTCAAAATGACATAATGTTGCTGAAAGTTGTGAATGTATTGCAAGTGGAGTCTTGGTCAGTTTTAGTTATTAAGGATGAGTGGATTAGAGGGAAAGAGGATTCCTGATATACCAAACGGTACTTAGGAATATGTCTGGATTCGAACCCGAGTGGCTTCACACAAGGACATGTGGGCTAGATGGAGTCACGGGGGGATGTCCAACAATAAACCAACAAGGGTGTAGCCTGACAAGACCCTGCGGTCACTTTCTAGTGGTTCCCGCTTCCTTTGCAAAATTTCTCCACAAGTCTAGAATTTCGATAACGCTGGATTTCCATTGTGTTTTCAAGGAATGTTGATTTATTAATGTGAGTTTGCTTAGTTAGATGTGATAAATCAATTAGTGCACATTCCTACTTTGTTTATCCCAAAGCCCAGGGCGAACCTACGATGAGCAAGAGCCTACACTAGAATGGCAAATTGTTTATTCCAAATTGATATTGTACGAAAAAAAAGGAAAAAACGGTGAGACTAATTACTACAACCAAGAGTCTCTTTCAGCCCTGAAGGTCGTACTTGGGAAATCAAGACTGGATTAGTGTCTATTACTTTGTCCAAAATGGAAGAAAGAAAACTAAAACTAGCTAAGGAAAGAATGCATCTTGTGAAGACGGATTGTTTGCATGTGTTGTCAAAACAAAACGTTAGAAAAAAGGAAAACGATAAAAAGACACTGCGATCCCCCCCAAGGGAGATGGAGTGTGGGCGCTGTGTAGCCCACCTGCTTTTTATTAATGATTTATTACAATGCTATCAAGAAAAAAGAAATCCTTTTTTGACCCTTAACAAATGGATCAAAAAGGGTTTTACAAATGCTGGGGGAAAAGAGGAACGAAGGAGGGGGAAGAGGGATGAACTGTGGATGCTCCTGATGACCAAAAACTCACTTTTCGACAGCACCTCCCCGTCTTTTTCCTCCAACCTGCTAAAACCCAACAAGCAAAAACCCTTTACAAGTTAGTGGATTAGTGAAAAAATGTATATAAAGTACACAATCTAGTACTTGCAAGTGATAGGAAAAAATCTATTATTTCAAGTACTAAAAATAAAGGACTAGATCTAAGCTTTTTAATGAAGTAAACTTTGAAAACTTTTAGATCTTCCTAAACATATAACAAGAGATAAAATGATAAGCTTTTACTTATATCTACTTGTTATGGAATAAAGTAACCAAAAAGGAATCAATTGAAGTTTTAAGAAAGGAAGAAGAAGATCTCAAGCCCAACCTTGAACAACATTGAAGAAAGAAGTGCTTGTAGGAAACGAAACTTTAGATCCAACAAAGTTAATGAAGAGAAATAAGATGCAACCGAGATCCGATTTCTACTCCATGTTTGATGATCTGCAAAGCTAAAACCTTTAAGCAAGTGATTAGATCTAGTATGGTAATTTAAATAAGAACAAAAGTGCAATAGTATAGCAGACTACAAATTGCAACTCTTAAATCTTAGATAAATACACATATGTAAGCAATTTGAACATTCAAATGCCTACCCTATGGATTAGAATATAATCTTCTAAGCTAGATAACGCAGCTTGCAAAAAAGAAATGTAACTAAGCTAATATCACCTTGATTTCAAGCATTCAACATGAAAATTCTTACACCATGTGGACCTCCAAAGTCTCAACTTTATTCATATCAAAGATAAATAATTACAAAGCATGTAAGCAGAGGTTCTTTTCTTTTGTATGGAATCGGGAAGAAGGCCTCGCTTAAATAGATTAACCAAGCCCCGAGGGCGGCACCAACCAACTGGAGAAGATCCAGAGTTAACAAGAGTTCAGTTGAGTGATTTGAGGGATTTGTTAGATGCAATCTCCATGAGAAGACGCCACATCTCCACAAGGAGATGCGACCTCACCTAACCTCCAACCAATCCACCCCCATTTGCCACTTATGCAAAACGTGATCACCATGACGGAGGCGCAACTCTTTAACATGGAGTGAAAGGTATGAGCTTTGATTTGATTGGCATGAATATATTTGATTGGATGTGCATCCAATGGGATGCGCCACCTCTCACACTCCTTTAAACGCCAACTAAAACAAGTCGCGAGTGATGAAGGGTGACGTCATCCCTCTTTAGTTTGATTCAATACCAAGAAGATAATAGTCCAAAGTGACGCTTTTATCCTAAGTGTGAATCGCCTACCACATAAAACAATTCGCCACCCTTTCCAAGTCATCAAATTTGACTTCTGACTTTTGATTCTTTAGTGTCATTTTGTCATTTGTTAGCATTTTTTGGGCATTTTGTCATATCATTAGAGAAATAATGCCATATGAGCTAGTTTAGTCACCCGGAGCATGGGAAAAGTGGGTCTCGGGTAAAGAGGATGCTCTGAGTGTGAAAACGAGCATCACCACATCAAAATTGGACTCTTGATCACACTTTTATTACATTTTGAAATTTTCTAATTAAACCATTAAAAATGGCTTGATTTTGTGGGAAAAAATATTTTTTCAGAATTTAAAAAGAAACTAAGGGGGACCTAGTACATGTTCATAATGACTCAAAACCATGTCTAACACGCTTATATACATCGACACATGAACTTTAATAAGGCCTAACCACCAAGATGACCATTCTAGCTTTGGAGGAGTAGTGAAAAACTCAAAAATTATACATCGCTTATTCAACATTCATAATTGACAAGGGAAAAAACACCTTGGAATAATCGGATTGATGGCCAAGTCCTAGGAAGTCAAGTCCTTTACAAAAATTTTGTCATGTTTTGAACATTTATTACAACATCCCCAAGGGGTATTAACATCCATTTATTAAAAAAGAGGCCCAAAAATGGCCCTGATGAACCATGGAACTTTTTGAGCACTAACAATGAACAACTGGTTTATTCATGACTTCGGCGGCTCACTAGAAATCCACTAAGTGCAAAATTAGTGGATAACACCAACAATTATGCTGAACTAATGGCTCTCAAACTACTTTTACTTTTTGCAAAGGAAAAAGAAGCTCTTGCATACAGGTCTTTGGTGACTCTATGAATGTTATCATTTGGGTTAACAAAACACAAAAGTGTCGTAATATGGTTTTGATTGCCCTACTTGAGAAAGTCCTTTGCATTGCAGAAAACTTTGACCGGTTCATTTGCCACCATGTCTACAGGGAAAGGAATGCTCAAGCTGATAAATTATCCAAAGAAGGCATTCAACTAAATTTCGGACAATAGAAGATTACAGAAGCAAGAAATGGGTCCTTTTTTGAACTCTATCATAAGCCTTTTATCGATGGCATGATCCCTCCACAAGATCAGCCTCAGCCTTAACAATGAACTAGTTTTTTTATTCTGCAATCTATGCCTCGCTACAGCACAGGTTATGAAGACTTACATTACATGATAGATATGCTACTTAGACAGCTGACACGTTTACAGTTTTGCAGATGATCCGAACTCTGTTCTGAAGCCTTCTCTTATATGCCATTATGATACAGTGGTCTTTTTGTCAGATGTCATAGTTTATTACACAGTTATCTACGTTGTCAGCTCTTCTCTTTTTGGATAATTCAGGCACAGATACAATGTAGACTTTCAGTTTCTGGAAAGCCTCTTTTTGTGTAAGGACCTCCAGCCTGATATTTTGAAATACATGACTGACATGTATTATGCAGAATGTAATTTTGTTTTATAAATAAAATTAAGCTTTTTCCTATTAAAACTTAATTGAATCATTGTAACAAATTTGTATATTTGTTGAACCAATTTCATTAAAGAATTAAGAAATTATCCTCAAAAACATTGAAAGAATTAAAGCTTGACCATTCGTGGCAATTAAAATCGTGGAAGCTGGCCAGTGCTTGAGATTTCGTCCAATTTCGAAATATTCCCCAAAAAAAACATATCACCAAATACGATGACAATGCTTTGAACAAGGTAAATTGACTACTTGTTTTGTGCAGGATTCGCACTCGATTTCATTTTAGTTCTTCCATCGTTCTAGTTGCCAAAATCATTTGTAAAGTAGTTGACTCAGATCACGGCAAACTTATTGTATGAATGTCCTCCATGTATGAGACCATAAATGAACACAGAAGATGTTTCTAGTGACAAACTCTTAGGGTTAATGTTCGGCTTAGTGTTGAACAATTATCTTTCAAACCAGGCCCCTTAAGTTTCTACTTTCTTTTGCAGGACATGTGTATTACCCCAAGGTAAAGTAAAAACACTAAACTCCATTTCTGGACTTTTCAAAGAATCTAAAATTTAACAAAAAATTCCGGGAGGAGAATTTTGTTTTCAGAAACGTAACCTGAGAGAGGATGTGGTCACCATGAGAATTAAGGTAAACAGCGAGAGCTGCAATCAGGTGAGCCCTGCGGTCTGCTTCTGAGAATTCTTCGTCTGGGAAGTAAATGGACCATGTGCTCCCGACTTCAACTCCAAAATTCGAAAATGCCGGTAGTTGGGCATCCATGGAAGTGGACTGAGGAAAATGAGCACACGCAGGGGGTACTTGGGAAGACTTGATGGAGCTCGTTTTATTTTAGCGGGAAAAAGTATGAAATGCTTTGTATAATCAGTATATTTGCTGTCTAAGCGCGCTTTGTTCTGTGGTTGATGTGAATGGAACGCGTAACCTGTTAAAAATAACGCTTTCTTGTGAGGTTCATGGAAATGGAAAAGTATTGATGAAAAGATCGTTATGTTTGGGGATTTTAACTCGAGTGGGATTATCATGATATTTTATTTGTTAATGTGTATTTTAATTGAAAATTTTATTGAGGAAATATCAATATTATAAGTATTTAGTTTGTAATAAGAGTTTACAAAGTAATATAGAGTTAAATTTTGGTGGATACTTAATACTACATTACTTGTTCCTAGTTTTGATGATGATGGAGAATAAGGGTAATTGTGTATTTTTTGGATACTATAGGGGCTCGAAACAATCCTTATGCTCTTGTAGTCACACCTAAAATTGCTTCTAATTTGTTAGAGATGTCTTCCTCAGACATAAGGAAATATATTAACGGCCCAACACCTAGAGGAACTTGGCAAGAGCGAAAGTCTCTTCTCTTATTGATCACCGGCGAGCTATTCCAAGTGGTGTGGTTTTCCTTGAATAACAATGAGATTCATCGGATTTCCGGATAACAACCAGTGATGGATGTCCTCGCTATCAATTTGACAATTGAGTTATGATAAGTTTTTCCCATTTTTGAGAAGATTTTACAAAGTAATTCATATCTCAATTATGTTTCAGTGATCAACATTATTCTACATAACTTGGTAAAAAAGTCTTCTCATCCAGAAAGGTCCTTATTGAAGATTGTAATCTCCCACTTTTGCCCTTTTTTCCCCTCGTTTTCTCTTAAATTCAAACCAATTAACCTCCTATTGGACATTAATGTAGTGTTTAGCACAAATGATTGTTTTGCCACTTCAATAGAGTCATAAGAATTGGGTCACTTTCATGATTCTTGCCCCCTCTTCCTCCTAAAAGAAGATTCAACATGCAGTGATACCAAGGGAAGAAGAGTTTCCTGTGGAATCATGACCATATCATTGTCATTGTCACACCTCTTTAGAGATGGAACAATAGAATTCGTTAAAATTGTTGTTGTTGGTTCCTTCGAGGTTTTACTGTGTTTCATCCAATTATGGTCCATCTTCAAATCCTTCCACCAAGGGGCTTTTGTAACTTTTCCCTTGGTAGTCTATTAAGAGTTTCCTTGTGGACATGAAGCCACCATTAGTCCATGATCAAAATAACCATTACGTCAAAAGGCAGTGTGTTTATAGTCTAGAAGTTGTGTCTAGCTTCAATCTTCACTCTTAAACACAATTGGTCAACTATGCATTTGCATAATTCAGCATGAATACATATTTAAGAACATGTATGGGGATTAAATTAGTTTTAATTCTTGGAGCCACGATAATAAACTTACCCAAAGCATTATCAACAATAATGTGTAGAATCTCCACCATATAAGGAGGGGAGCCATACATTGGGCACCATAACTTATATGAATTGAATTTGACACGGGATTATATTTTAACCCAATGTCCTCGTCATTTTTTATATTGGTCCACCCCACCACGTAATATAGCCTACCACACAAATAATATCCCTAAGATTGAATCTACATATTAGGTTTTTGTATGTTATCATAAAGTGTCCACTGTCATGCATTATTAATGAATACATGTCCACCCAAAAGCTCTATGACAAATGAATACATGTCCACCCAAAAGCTCTATGACAAATGAATACATGTCCACCCAAAAGCTCTATTCATTAATAATATCCCTAAGATTGAATCTACATATTAGGTTTTTGTATGTTATCATAAAGTGTCCACTGTCATGCATTATTAATGAATACATGTCCACCCAAAAGCTCTATGACAAATGAGCTCTTAAAAATACATTAATTTACTCAACATTGAATCCACTAAAATTGCATAATTGTATATTTCAAATACATTTATGTACTCAACATTGAATCCTGCAACAATAAAAATTGCATAATTGTATATTTCATTGGAACATCTAGGTATTGTGCTTGTAGTGCATATCACATATTTTCCAATAATGCATTGTGCTCATTATGTTTTCACTCCTTAAACATGTTACTTATGGTTTTTGTTCTTAAAATATGTTGTGCATTCTCTCAACCATCGAGATATCATTTCTTCTCAAGTTTTTAATGATAATTGAGCTATGTTGCGCTCCCACTCTCATTTAGTAGTCATTATCTTAAGATGATTCACAATAACTAAGAAAATGTTGCTTTGAGGTGGCCTTCTTCAAGGATTCTACCTGGAGAGGCCTATAAATGGATGGGCAATTTTAAGAAGTTATTAAACCGCTTCTATTTTCTTTTATTATTCAAGGAATTGTATATGTGTTAGCAAATAAACTATTATTATATGATATTTATATTGATTGGTGATATTTTAAACTATGATATTTAGATAAGAGTTTAACTTAGGTTTTAAAAACATCGATTTTTAAGTGAAATATGTTCCATGTTAAGAGCGTTGTGGTGAGGAATGATACTAAGCATCAACCTTTGTAAGAACCTTGTTTTTAGAGTTTAACATAGTCAAGATCATATCTCATATTTTGAGCCATATGTGTCTTTTTATCACTTTATACATTATTTGACATGCTCAATACTTTTACTATCCTTTCATTGATAAGCATGGTTTTATCATTGATTTACATGTGTTTTTCTATTAAATTTCCTACATTATAGTAAAATATTCAAATCAACATCGAATTTTAATGGAGACTCAATTCCCTCTATGTATGTTGGTTCTTTTCATAACGTAAGTTATATATATATTCATCTTGTTTACGTTTATTTCGTTTGCAAATACAATTGTGGCAATCTTACCTTCATAACTATCTACTTATGTTGGAAGGGAAACTTGGTATGAGAAATTGTGGCACTTATAGTAGGTGATAATTGTATTTCCTTACTTAGACAAAGATCCTTTCAAGGGTGTACAAATAGGATCTTTATTTTTGTATTTTAGCTTCTAGGTATTAATCAATGTTTGCTCATTATTAAAGCATATGACTTTGTTGTACAATCCAAGGTTTTCCAAAGCTCCACAACTTGGTTGTAGGTTGCAATTTTGATGCTAGATATTGTGTGACTTTTCGTAAAGCTTTTGATTCATTGAACTCACTTGTGCTTAGTTGAATTATTCACTCATTTGCCATGTCATATTCAATTGTGTTGAGTTTTGCTCTTTCATCTTCAATTGTGTTGATTCCTCAAATTTTTGGGTTCATTATGTTGATTTCTACTCTTTTAAGCTCAATTGTGTTGTTAAGTTTTGCAATAATTTCTCTTTTATGTTCAACTATAATTGTTAATTATGCTTTGTGGAATTGATAATCACAAGGAGAAAATTAAGGCTCATATGAAAATGGTAAGCAAAATGAAACATAAACTCTTACCTATAAAAAGTCAACAAGTGTGTGTAGACAAGCCCAAGATTTGAGGCAAACGTAAACAATGGTCTGAGAGTAAACATAGGAGTTCTTCAAATTGTCAATAAAAATGCATTAAGGAGTTAAAATTTCAAAAGCTTGCAAGGTATGTAAATGACCTAAGATTTTGTATTCAAGACAAAATGATAATTCATTATTTTCATACCATGGATGTAGCATACCATATTGCTCTTAAAATTGAATAAAAGCTTAGTATAAAACAACAAAGTGACAAAGGAAGAGGAAGTCAAGGTAGAGGCAGAGAAAGCTTGGGAATAATTCAAACAATGTAAAAAAAGAAGATGGAGCAGGTCGTAGCATCCACAACTACCTAGAGGGTAACAATGCTAGTAGATGTAGAGGTTTTTTCAGATGCATAGGAGGTAGGTATGGTCTTACATGTTACAAGTGTGGTAAACAAGGACACAAGATGGACGAATGTCCTAAGAATCAAAATGATTAAAAAAGGAATCAAGCAAGGGTACATGCAGCTTAGGCAAAGGAGTCTTTTGTTGTTGGGGACAACATTCCAGAGAGTCAATGTGAGAAAAGAGAAAATCGCTTGTACATAAGGGTGTTACTCAATCCAAAGGAGACAGATGTTGAAGAACCATAATAGAGAAAAAACATTTTAAAGAAAAAATGTAAGATACAAGGTAAGTGTTAAAATATGATTATTGATGGAGGAAGCATTGAAATGGCTAAGAGGGTAGGAAAATTAAGTTGTTTCTCAACAAGGCCTACCAAATATTCAAATAAAAGAGTATGAAGACCAAGTGTTGTGTTATGGTGTTGCCATGGATACTTGTCATGTATTGATTGGTGGGCCTTGATTGTGTGATAGGAGAGTTTTTCATAATGGGATAAAAAATACATACCAATTTTAGAAAGAGAGAAGAAGTTTCATATTACAAGGACTGATAAAAGAGAGTGTTGGAGATAACAATAACAACAAGGTCATGCTTTGCTTAATCAAAGAATTTTTGGAAGGAATGATAAGTTCAAAGTGTTGTCTTCCCATTTTTCCAAAGATGGTTCAAGAAGAAGAAGAGAAGAAAGTTCCAACATAAATTGAATATTTTTTTATTAAATATAAGGAGACTATCACACATGACATGTCAAGGGGAGTACCTCCAATTCAAGACATTTCACATTAAATTGAATTGATGCTTAGCCCGAGCTTACCTAACAAAGTTTCATATAGGATAACCCCAATAGAAAGGTAGTAGGTTAAAATACAAGTTCAATAGCTTGTAATCAAATCCCAAATAAGAGAAAGTTTGATATTGCATGTTGTTACAGAGAGAAACTTCATCTGGCTTGGGGGTACCACAACAGACAGTATGACACCATAAATTAATCTTTCCCAATATGCAAGAACAATAAGCAAATCTAACACTAAGGGATGTCGAATCATACCTTATTCTGGACGGTTGAAGTAGATCCTTGTTGAGCTTTTCCAATGCGATTGCAATTACAATTTGCTCTCAACAATAGCAAACAAAGCAAGGATGATATATATAAATGTGTTAGAGCTATCCTAACATATATAAGCAAGATGTGCATGAACCAGTAGCAGTACAAGATGTGCACGAACCAGTAGCAGTACCGGGAATGGCCGACATGCAAAGTCAAGATAACTGAGGAATGGTCGACTCAAGCTTCAACTTCCTTTGAACAAGAGCATAAGACAAGTGGTGACTGAAGGTAGGTAACATGGACTCAATATGCAAACTGGGACATCTCTGTGACACAGGAGGCATCAACAAAGGCTCCATGGGGACTGGAAGCGTAACAAGTCAGTGGAGATAAACTCAGAGTAACGAGTACAGCACCTAAAGTCAAACTAATAACCCAACTAATGGATGTGATATACAATGCTCTATTTGAAGGCGACACGACTCGACTGCTACCAAAGATAACATCTTTTCCCATTCGACTTTTTATGTTTTTTTATTTTTTTGGACATTTTCATATATTTTGAAAAGCTTGAAAAAAGAATAAAAGTGATTTATAGTACAGTTAGGGACAGGAAAGCTAGTTCCAAGCAGTGGAACATACCTATGCTCAATGCAAGGAAACATGTGCAAGATAACGACACTCGGGGGAATGTCTCCTCCCGGTAAAGGGGTGATCAAGCTGCAAAGGATATATAAAAAGGATCTGCTTGGCTAGACATGAGACAAGATAGGCCTATATGGATGATAACTCGAAGTCAGGGAGCCAGCGTAAAGCTCAAGAAGGCAAGCAAAACTCATGAAATGCAATTACAACTTGATATATACAAGGGAGTCCCTATGGGGAAAAGCCAACATAAAGTTCAAGAGGAGTATGAAGTTCTTGCTCAAGGACATGGCGGGACTAAAAAGGGACTCCCACAACCTAAAGGAGGCAACTCAACATGGGCACCAAATGCAAAAAAGGATCTAACCAGGGAACCCATGTATAGGAAAGCTCTACCATTCACACAATACCACTTCTAACAGCAGCATGAAGGTTCCGTGATATCATGGAATGGATTCGTACCTAAGGATAAAATGAAACGGTCATAAGGTCATGCAAAATGCAAGCGGATGTGAAGCCCTAACCTATATGCCAGTTCGACATTATACCTGTCATGGGCACGAACGGGTAAAAGCCTCAGAGAGAGTGAAAAAAAATGGACCCTACACGACAACAATATTAGTCCAAAACAACTAGAAACAGTCAGTAAATAGTCCAAACTATAGGGTATAGGGAGGACTGATCGTGACAATGGCATTCAAAAGAAATAGTGTAGTGGACGATGGGACATAAGAAGGAATGTAAGGTGTAGACCCAACATTCACGTATCCACTGCCACCCCCATGAGGATGAACACTATTGTTAATACTGGAAGAAGGGAGTGAAAATACTCCGCAAATGGAGTAGAGGATGGAATATGGCCACTCCCGAATCTACGAACAAGGTAAGGGGCTGTGATGCCCCCCAGTCCAACACCAGAGTCCGCACCAGGACCTGGAGAAGGTGATAGGATACTAGCAGTGATATATGGCATGTTGAACATAAAATGACCCGAACTCAAGAGAACATAAATATACTCAAGTAACCACGATCCCAAAAGCCAACTAGTGCACAAACAACACACTCCTAAGAGACTCTACAACCAAAATGCAAGCAATCCAAGGGGGGGATATGTGAGCTCCCAAATGCAGCACGTGTGTCTCTCCTAGGAGAGGCTCGAGACTCCCATACACTACAAGGGGAGGTACGCAACCAATTATACTAGGCCCTCAGCTTCAACGCGTAAAGTGACTGTGCTGTCCGACCCCTACTTGGTGAGGACACCTACAGAATAACCTCTGCAAGCACCCCCTACGATACCTAGGTAAGGCACCTAAGGTCACCTCAATATAATCAATGCTCAGGCGGACAATCGTAGGCGGGATTGACCGTATGGGCAGGGTAGCAAAGCCTGAAACTCTCGAAAGATCCCCCAGATACAAATACGATCCTGGAAATATCTTCTACTCTCACAAAAATGACCAAGGTCTATCCCAATCACAATCATGTACACTGCCTCGTGCTTGACTCCTGTGTAAGAGGAGCCTCCTGAGAAACACTAATTATACCAAGGATTTCTCTCTCTCACCTGGATAGACACCTACTTGTTTATGTTTAGTAGTCTTGGAAGATTGACTCACACTGAACTATTCCGAGACTCTAAATCCTAATCTTGTTGGTGAACCCTGTAAAAGAAAAATGTGTAGCTCATTTTAGTTAAGCGTTGATTTTAATGGCTATAATTACTCAAAGGGAAATGGCTGTGCAACTAATGATATGAAGACCCAACAATGAAATAAAAGTGCACACCTAACAAACAATGCCAAGTGCAATCTTTGTAGAATGAAAAACAGGGTATGCCACTACATGAGATGCATAAAAAATCATTCTTTTTCAAATGCCAATGCAATCCTTCCTATATGAAATCCTAAACACAACTCTCATCCAAGCAATCCAATGCAAGTACCTCCTTAAATCCATAAGTGAAATGCAAGTAAGAATGCAAATATTTTGTATTTTCAATACAAAAGAATGAAAATGCAATAAAAGTCATTAATATCCTCAGTCTCTGCAGCAAGTAGAAAACACAAGCTAAGCAAGACACCGAGACCAAAAGGCTAATGCACTAATGGCAAAACAAAAAAGGAGATAAATGACTACTAGAATTACTCTCAAAGAAAAAATCAATCAAAAAGTGGTCTCTGGTCACGAAAGAAATAGTCAATAGACAACATCAAAACCCAAGAAGACCCAGCCACACTCACAACCCACCCATTAACTTCCCACATCAAACTCAACCAAAAAGGGAGGATGTACACAACTGTATAAAGAACAACAACGTATGTACGTGACTTTTGGTCAAAAACCTGCATGTATATGCGGATTTTGGCCAAAAACCTACGTGTATACGCGAATTTTAGCCAAAAACCTGCGTATGTACGTAACTTTTAGCCAAAAACCTGCATGTGGAAAGAAGAAAGTGGTAAAAAGTAGGCCAAGGGTCAAACCAAACTAGGGGAGTGTCAATGGTTGAACATACTACTAAATGCAACACAAAAATGGGGAGAAACAGAGAGCAAGTCAATAAGTTCAAGCACATTGTGCCCCCAACCCCAAACAAAAACAAGGAACTTCCCCAGTGGAGTTGCCAATTCTGTTACGGAGAGAAAGTTCCTATGGCTTGGGGGTACCACAACAGATAGTATGACACCATAAATCAATCTTTCCCAATATGCAAGAACAGTAAGCAGATCTAACACTAAGGGATATCGAATTGTACCTTGTTTATCCCCGTTGAGCTTTTCCAATGCGATTGCAATTACAATTTGCTCTCAACAACAACAAACAAAGAAAGCATGATATATATAAATGTGTTAGAGCTATCCTAGCATATATAATAAACCATGTATAAATAATTAAATACATCCATGGATTCAATATTCATATTTAAAATGCACATGAATTGGGCAGGAAAAGATATTTCTATTAATAAATCAGAGATACAATAGTGACAAACTTTGTCGGCACTTCTACGAATCGAAGAAACTGAGTCCTCCACCTGGGCCTCCACCACTTCAATCCTCCATCTCTTGATAGCAAGCTCACAAATCAAAGGAAAGCTTGGGAAGAACACTATGTGCTCCAAGGGACAAAGGGATGTCGACTCAAGTATAAGCAAAGCTCAGGAAACAATGGACTATAGTTTTCTTGCTCTTCAATTTCTCCTCCTTCAATGTATCCAAGGGGTTCCTTATATAGCACTCCAAAGAGGTAATGGAGGGTCGAATTTGAGCATTCTCAAGGCATATGGAAGGCCAAGAGTCAAGTTATTCAGACTCAACATGAGGAAAACTCTAAAAATATTTGTCATTTAGCACACATCCTGATGTACGCGGGTTTGAGGTCAAAAGCTGTGTATACACACGGGTATTGCTTTAAAAGTTGCATATAGGTATAAACAGGCAATTTTTGGGGATGATCTTGGAACATCAAAGCATAATATAAGTCCATGGGGTCCAAGGAATCTGGAGAGGGACAGGGAAGGCCATAAATGTGGGATCTACCTGGTGTGGTAAAATCAGCTGTAACACATGTTGTACATGTAGTACTAACACTAACGGATGGTGGAGAATGAAAAATGTGTACATACTCTAGAGCTATAAATAAGATAATGTCAAGTATGAGTTTACATTGTCAATAACCGTTATCTTATTGGTTGTTTGAGTGGAGCAAGATACTTTTCAAAGATGGAATTTAAGAGTGGATATCACCATACTAGAACTAAAGAAGGAGATGAGCGAAAAACAACATTCAAGACAAAAGAAGGAATGTATTAATGTTAGATTATGCGATATGGTTTAATAAATGCATAAAGTACCTTCATAAGTTTAGTGAATGAGGTACTAAAACCATTCTTAGATAAATTTGTGGTTGTTTTCCTTATGATATTATGATTTTTAGTAGGAAAAAAGAGAAGCATTTGAGGCATTTGCAACAAGTATTGGAGTGGTTGAAAGAACAAAAGATGTTGATTAACTTGAAAAGACACACCTTTATGCAAAGGAGTTGGTACACTTAGGTTTTGTGGTTTCCCAGTAAGGTCTAAATATGGACTCATAAAAGGTAAGGGATATATTAGTTGAATGCATGTTCCTAATAGCAATTTTGATGTTGGAAGTTTCTATGGATCGACAAGTTTCTATACGAAGTTTATTCATATTTCATTGGTATATCTGAATAACTGACTCGGTGCGTGAAGAAGGGAAACTTTCAGTGGACAACAACAATAAATAAAAGTCTTAATATCTTGAAAAAGAAGGTTATTGAACAACAAATATTAGTCTTACAAGGGTTCAATGAAGTTTTCTAGGTAGATTGTGATGTGAATGGATCAGCAATTGGAGCAGTATCGAGTAAACAAGGTAAGCCTATTGATTTATTTAGTGAAAATTTAATGAAACCAAAATAAAGTAGCGTATCTATGATAACAAAAATTCCATGCCATAATTCAAGCACTAAGTAAGTGGAGACATTATATATTGCCTTATATATTGATCACCAAGCACTTTAATATATTAATAGTCAAGGTAAGTTGAATTAGAGAAATATGAAATAGTGGAATCCTTGTAGATTTACTCATTTGCTTTGGAGCATAGATCAATAAAGTCTAATTGAGTTGTTGATGCATTGAGTATAAGAGTATCTTGGTTAAGTATAATGGTTGTTGAGTTTGTGGGTCTAGATAATATGAACATTGTATATGGGGATGATGTAAATGTTTGCAAAGGTTTGGAAATATCATAAAGAACCATAGAGTGTGGACATGACTCCATATCTAGATTTATTTTTTTTAATGTTGTGCATACCAAGAGGCTCCAAGCGAGAGAATCTCATTATAGAATTAAATAATGAAGTTTTGAGTGGTCTTTTGACAATGACAAGACTGGAGATTTGGTTGAAGAAATATAATTTTGCGCAAGTATTAGCAAAGATGTGAGAAATTTGGTTGAAAGTTGCAGGAAATGTCAGCTTACAAAAGGATAGAGGAGAAAATATAGGTATGTATACATCTTTACTTGTACCAAAGAAGCCTTGGAAAGATTTAAGCTTGGATTTTGTTTTGGGATTTCCAACAAGTGAAAGAAGTAATGTTTCGATCATCATAGTTGTGGACATATTTTCAAAAATGTCACATGTTGTTGCATTAAAGATTACAAATGATGTTACAAATTTTATTGTTTTAAAGTTATGGTTGGTTTGCATGAGTTACCCAAGAATATCACTTTGGATGGGGATACAATATTCATAGTACGTTTTTGGAAAACCTTGTTGAAAAACTTAAGATCTAGGTTGTAGTTTAGTTCTGCATATCACCCACGTACATATGGACAAACAAAGAATATACATATAAGTCTTTGTAATTTGCCAATATCTTTGGTAACATATCAACTAAGGTAGTGGGGTATGACCTTAAAACAGGTTGATTTTTCATATAACAATTCAATTAACAAATATATAGGGAAGACATAGTTTTCTATCATGTATGGAAGATCACTAAAGGGAGTGACAAATTTGACTAATTTCCTAGCTGTAGAACACTAAGTCTTTGTAATTTGACAAACAAAGAATATACATATAAGTCTTTGTAATTTTCTAATACCTTTGGTAGCATATAAACTAAGGTAGTCAGATATGACCTTAAAACAGGTTGATTTTTTCATATAACAATTCAATTAACAAATATATAGGGAAGACATAGTTTTCTATTATGTATGGAAGATCACTAAAGGGAGTGACAAATTTGACTAATTTCCTAGCTGTAGAACATGTCAGAAGTGTAGATTCAAAGGTATTTGCAAACTATATGAGATATATACATGGTCATGTAAGAAAATAATTCCAATGGAGTAATGAGAAATACAACGAGAAGGCATACACAAAAAAAGAATAATGAAGACAATTGAACAAGGAGACTTAGTGATGGATCACCTAAGGAAGGAATGATTTCCAAAGGGAACTTATAACAATATGAAATATAAGAAGATAGGATGGAGTAACATTATAAATATTTCTGATAATGCATATTAGTTGGATTTACTTGACGGCCTAGATATTTCACCAATCTTTCAAGTTGCAAATATTTGTGAGTATCATCAAGACCTCAAAGAAACATAGGTACTAGAGAAAGAACTAGAGGGATATTAGAAGAAAAAAACCCAATAAAGAAGGAAGAGGAAGTTGAGGAGGTGTTGGCACAAAGGGTCAGCCGGAAGACAAGGAGAAAGGAATACAAAGAGTGTGATCAAGTGGAAAGATAAAAAATCAAAGGAAGCATCATGGGATTCTAAAGAAGAACTTGGTTGACATAGATAACCATATTCATTTAACAAATTTTGTATTCATCCCTCGTGAGAAGGAGATCATGAAAGATTTCAAGTAAGAAGGTTTGATATAAAAGCATCCTTAGCTAAGTAACTTATTCCGCGTGCATTTGAATTCATAGATTTAACATTGTTGTGTTGTTCTATACACGAGGGGCCATTGGATGACTATGTTAGAGTATTTCATATGACCTTGGAGCCCACATTCCATTAATAAAGAGAAATTGATGATATTTTTTCTTTAAAAATTGGAATAATTTATAATATGGTGAAATACTTATTTCTTTTAGTGAATTTTTATAACCCTTGGAGTATGAAGTGTTGAATATGAAAAGTTGGGTAGTTGGAAGGCCACAAGGTTTATAAGTGAGAATAAGACCCTCAGATCTCACATTTTTCCCTTCTATACTTAGGTATTCACAGAGTCCAAAGATTGTGACGGTTCTATGAATGTAAGAAATCTGAGCGTGATGCATTGCCACTAATTAAAGACAACAAAATGATGGGTCGATGTGCCCTAAGCATTCTTCTTTATTTGTGTTGATTTTTGTTTAAATATTTATTTTTTCATTCAATAAATTCCATGGTGTGATTTAAATTGCAACCTCGCACTGCATCACTTCCCCTACTTTACCACTTCTTTTATCCTTTGCTTTACTGCGACCAACTCTTTTTTATGGTTTTGTAACTTCAATGAGGAGTAACATGCAAACATAAAATGTGAGGATTTGGGAATGGCGACTAAGACAAATTCCTTCGTCCATGCTTAGTCATGGAGTGCCCTTATTCTTCTCCCTTTACAATTTAAGAAATTGGGACAACGATCCCTCTCCATGGATGCTCTATGCTACAACAATGTTCGCCTCCCAAACATTCACTTGGCCTCCATCTTCTCCATGATCACCTACATATGTGAAGTAGTGCACCACCATAGAAGTATCAATTGGAGGTGGCAACGATGACATTTACATGCTTTGGTCCCGTGTATATTAATTTACTTGTAAGCTAAGTTTCTGTTAAAATAATGTAACTTCAGAAGCTATTATATTTGTATTATTGTCATTCATGCATTCAGAGATGTCCTTGATGTAATTGGTCATGTAAAAGTCATGAGGTAAAACCTTCTTTGTAAGTCGGAGAAATAGTGCCCACAAAAGTATTTTATAAATATTATTTTGAGTCTTTATAGGTAAGTCGACCCTAATTAGAGAACTTGTCTGACCTAGTTAGGTAATTGAGTCACTCACCTGATGAATATAAATAGGTGAGGCGCCTCCTTCATTTGTACACACTTTCACTCAAGCAAGTTCACTAGAGAGACAAGAAGAAATGTGTCGAAGAGAGGAGTTATCTTGGGGTTTTACACTATCTTGGTTGAGTTCTATATTGAGAAAGTTTTGCGGGATTTTATCCCTTGTGGTTTCCCCGAGGAAAATCATTGTGTTATTTGTGTTGTTTTGCTTGTTGTTCTTTCAGTGATCCTACTATTGTAAATTGTTTTAGAATATAATCTAAGAAATTAAGAAAAATTAACATGGTATCAAAGCCACCCTGAAAGGAGACATTGTGCAACTAGGGTTTGTTATTCCGAACAGTTTCCTTGACATATAAAACAAAAAACAAGGTTCACTCAACTCGCCGTAGGAGGGTGCATCTTTTTGTGAAAACAAAATTGAATTTTGAGAAGTTTCATTTTTGGGCCTGACACTACTATTGGGAAGAACTAGGGCATTGGTTTTTTCAAGGTTCCATCATCAAGCTCAGAAAATCAAGATTTAGTCTAGCTCACCTTGGGGAGGTGCATCTTTTCCACTGCTCAACCCTACAAGTGATCTCAATTGAAAAATTAGGGTTTTACCATCAAACCCTAGTTCATCCTGAAGGAGGTTAGTTAGAAGCAATTTTTTCCAAGTAAGTGTTGTCTCTTCCATTTCCATTTGAGGTTCTCATCTTGCTTAAGATAACAAATAATACCAAGCTGGATGAGAATCTTGAGGGTGCTAAGAACTTCAGAGCATGGAATTATATGATCATGCTCATCCTAGAAGATAATGATCTAGAAGGATTCATAAAGAAGGAAGTTGCAAAACCAAAAGGAGATGAAGAAAAGGAAAAGCACAAGAAGGATGTGATTAAGGATAAGCGGATCATATCTGACTCTATCAAAGATCGATTGATCCCTCGAGTATCTTCAAGGAGAACACCAAAGGAAATGTTTGATTCCTTGTCTAGCCTATTTGAAAGAAGAAATATCAATAGGAAGACGACCCTGGGAAATCAACTCAAGAGTGTGAAGGTTCATAGGTCAAATACCTTGCAATCATACTTCACAAGACTATCCCAAATTAAGGAGAAATTAGAAGCTATTGGTGACATGGTAGAAGAAGCAGAAGTTTTAATGACCACCTTGAATGGTCTCCCAAGAGAATGGGATTTTTTCATTCGAGGAATATGTTCTAGAAGAAAGTTGACCAAATTTTGAAAGGTATGGGAAGAATGTGTTCAAGAAGAAGAAATAATAGTAGTTAGAGAAGAGAAGCTGAATGAAAATAAAGATCAATCTTTGGAAACCCATACCAAAGGAAAGAACTAGAGGAAGAGTCATGATCATCCTCCCAGAAGAACTCAAGGGTGTCAAAGGAATGAGAGGGTCAAGAAGGACTTCTTAGCTTTTGAATGCTTCACTTGCCACAAGATGGGACACATCTGCATAAATTTTTCGTTGAATACATTATATCTCAAGAAGAGGAACAAAAGGTTCCAATCCCATGCAACTGAAGATGATGACCAAGAAGATGAGTAGAGGACTAAAGAAGACGAAGATCCCTGTGAAGAATATGTTTTGATTTCATCCCCTAATAGTATAACCCTAACCATGTACTCATATATCACAGTGGCAATTTAGTAGTGCTATGTATGTACCTATATCTTACTACACTAATTAGGCATTTTTTTTCCACAGAAAAAAAAAGAGCACAACAACTCAAAAATTATATTAAATTATGAACCATATTGTTCAATTTGGAAAAAAAAACTACCTTACATAACATAATCAAAACATCATTAAAGATGTTGACTTCTACATATATAACCATCCAATAAACTGATGTCAAAAGAAGGTGTAAGAAAAGGATCAATACACAAAAATTTGGGTTGGATCCCATATTCTTAAATGTAGATAACCAAATTTGGTGTAGGCAAGCTAACATGTATGGACAACTCAATGAACGATTCTAACTGAATCTTAACAATCATATGGACTCATCGTATTCTTTCTATTTTCGTGCTATTTTTCTTTCCATCTTTCCCAAATTACACTTATGTATTACTGGATATGAACAAACATGAAAAAAATTGCTTTGTATTTCCCTGGTAGTACTTTTTATCCAATGACTTTGATTGTGACGTTTTTTTATTCAATTAATTTGTGTTATTCATTGCTGGTTGATAATTAGATAAATGAGTTGTGAAGCTCCATGTAGACCATGTTGTTGTTGTACTTGAGCCTATTCAAGAAATAAAAATTTAGAGATGAGTCACTACCCAATTTACTATGATAATGTGTATCAATAGTATGTGAATGCATTCATGTTCAGGTCTAATGAACTTTATCATATAGCTGCTATAATCAAGCGATTCTAAATGCAAAGCTAATGATCCCAATTGTTCCTATGGATGTGTTATTTTTGCTAGGTGCATTTGTTGGGATCAATTTGGTATCAAAGCTTAATTTTACACGTAGTTGATGAATTACTACACACTTTATGTTCAATATTCACTCTTATATTAAGAAATAAATGGAGGAAAAATTACTAAGTTACATTGGGAAACTCCATACTAAAGTTGCCAGCCTTAAATATGTATTTCAAGAATATGGGTAGAAAATTAGCAAATATTGTTGATTCATTGTATAATTTGACAAATAGCATTTACCAATTACCATCCAACAACAACAATATGAAAGAAACCTAAACAAAGAATTTAGTAATATTGAAGGAGGTCAGATGTCGAGTATATGCTTTTAAGAAAACCAAGGTGGGAATTTTACTCTACGTTGGTAAGATGGATGTCTTATGGCTTGATGTTGGGTTGTCATAGATATATTCCTTTTCCAAAGTAAAATAACTCACGAATGAAGAAAATTTCCTTCACAAAGCTACACAAGCATGTAAAATCTTGGCTTTCGTGAGAGAATTTATGTGAGCATAGAGTGTCCCTTGGTGCCACACAAATCATAACTTGAGACAATGATATTTAAATCCTTAATAAATGACAAACCGTATCCCATCAACTATTGGAAGCCAAAATAACAATAACAATGGCAATACCCATGACATAAATCCAACCAAATGATAAATGCCTACATCTAGGAGTTCAATTACTCACCATTTAGGTAAGAGTGAGGGACAAATAATTTGGCCTAGTAACCGAGTTTATTGGTGGATTGATCACTCCAATTTATGGGGATCTTGAGATGTTCAACATCTGCACCGTTTAATATGCCCTGTGAAAGGCTAAGTCACCATAGGTTAAACATAATTGGAGAAAGCCTAACAATTTTGTTGGCACTAATGTCATTCAAGGAAATAAGATTATCATAAAATATGACACACATAAGAAGCCATTGAGTGGGACCATGCTATACTAGAAGAATGAATTAAGTCACCAAAAAAGGCAAGAGCACATTAAAGAAAAAGAATGCTCATTCTGCAACTATTACAAACAAAGAAGGCATTCCAAGAATAAAGGTGTGAGGTTGCACCCATAAATGAGCCAAAATTCAACCACACCGGAACAAAGAGAAAAGAGATATTATTATATAGTTTGCAGTTTGGCAATCCTTATCTACAAAATTGAGATGCAATTTACTTATGATGACTAAACCAATATAGACATGTCAAATATGGCCAAACTTACTTATTAATAGAACAAAAAGATAATACATCGTTTTATCTAATTATATATGTGATGTAGAGAACAACTTAAGTAGATTGAGATATTTAAGTTATAGGCACCAAAGGATGAATGAAAATGAAGCAATATTTAAGTTATATTATGATGCGATTTTTACACTTCTTTTGAAGAAGAGCATGGAAAGGGAAAGATGCTTTGCTCTACTATTTTGTATCATGCATACTATATATAAGAATTACATGGAGTTACAAAAATGTACATTCAGTTTCCAAAGGTAGATCAATTTTATGATTGTTCGTCTATTGGCATGCCATGTGTTGTTATTGGCATCTAATTGTGTTAGTCTTAGTGTTTATTGAAATTCTTGGCATGTAGGCTACTAAGGTGGATGCATGTAAGTTGCGGTGGAGAACATACACATGCCAATGAGGTGTGTAAACATATGTTGTTGAAATTTGCACACATAGGTTGGAACTAGGCATGCATAATAGAATTTTCATATATCAAATATTATAGATCTCTTATGGAGTAAGATGCTAACCACTAAGGCCTCGTAGGGGCATTGTCTCTTAGACCCGTGAGAGGTATTGTTGACAAGGGCCTTGGGATAGGTTAGGGTGTTTCCAAGGGGTTCAAGGTTAGAGGTCGATTACAAGGATGGACATTTTATAGCAAGCATGACACTAAGCATCAATATTCCTTTTGACCTTGCCCGTCAAAAATGGTAGTAGGTCACTAGGGGAATAACCTCTTAAACCCCATGAAAGACATTGTTAGTGAGGGTATTGCACATAGATAATGGGTGTTGAAGGTGTTTGGTTGGAGGTTGATATAAAGGATGGACATTTTCTAGCAAGCATGATGCCACACATCAAATTTCAATGTGTACACTAAAATCAATCTTAGCATTCATTTCAACTATAAAATCTCAAAGACTAATCAAAACCTGAAGGTAATTTTATGTGTTTGTCTTCCCACCACCACACAAAGAGGATAGAGTGGCACTCTCTAATCAAATTCACTAGGAGCATGAGGGCTCATTACACACAGGTCCAATATTACTCCAAAAGTGTCACATAAGCTTTTTGTTGACTTAATCTTCTATACAGGGTTAAGGATTTCAAGTGATTGTCTTAGGGTTTTACTTAAAGGCATTTAGAGGTTTAGGGTTTTAGTTGGGTTTTGAAGATTGGATAACCCTTTATTGAAGGGTTTTAGAGCGACCCTTATATATTGAATATTTGCTAACCCCACATGCCAATAGGACAGTGTGTGCAAGCTAGCATGTGGATGAATCAACATGTGAAGCTTTTGTGCAAAATCTTACACTCGGTCAAAATTACATCGTTCACTTCCTGCACTGTGCATTCTGGAAACTAACAAAAAGAACCCACCTTGCGTTGAGTGAATGATGTGAGATTTTTATGAAGACCTTTGAACTTTGTTCAACATCCACATTCCACATGGCTTCAACATTGGATGGTTCAATATGGCCAAAATGTTAAGTATGCAGAATGTCGAAGACACGAAGGGATGATTAAGCAACCTAGCAATGACCAAAACATGAAGTATGAAGAATTCCAAAGAGCTAAAGTACATAATTAAGCAACGAGTGTGTAAACACTTCAACCAACCAATAGTGGATGCACATGGCTATCGTAAAATTAAAAAAAAAACTATTTGAAAATTACTGTAAAAAACTAATTGATGAAAACTTTGATTATAGATTTTTGTATCAAAATTTTGTAGCCATTTTAAGGTCGATAGACGGTATATATCTTATAATTTTGGGGTGGACTACTATCTATGTTTTTTTATTATCTATGGGGTATAACGAGACAAGTGTCTAATTGATTCTATGGGCGTCGTCCAAAATTCATAATTAATAATTTCAAAAAAGGTAAAAATAACTTAGTTAACCTCTTATAATTACACTTTGTGATAGTTGGAAAAATTAAACTTCAAATTCAACTATTAGATTATTAGATACAACTATTCGATTAATAGATACAACTATGAGCTTAATTCCATTGATGATGCAACCATTAGATTAACTTCAACTCCAATCATGACTTTTACTTGAACTGCAATTAATGATATATTAACTTTTAAATTAACTATTAGATACAACTATTAGCTTAACTTTAATGATTCTACAACTATTAGATGAACTTCAACTCTAGTCATGGTTATATTGGATAAATATTAGATACAACTATTAGCTTAAATCCACTATTAGATACAACTATTACCTTAAATCCAATGATTCTATGTGAGTCGTTACAAATTCAAAATAAACAATTATTAAAAAAAGAATATAACTGATAGTTGATGCATGGATAACTCCTCTGTGTTCACCAACCATAAGTTAAGTGGTTGTGCTAGTATCTTAGAATTTTGGGGAGGACTACCATCTATGATTTTTCATCTATAGATGAAAATGAGACAAGTGTACTCTAAAGATTGATTTTATGAGGGTCCTTCAAAATTCATAAACATGTGATAAGTATAATTTTGTGATAGTTGGAAAAATTAAACTTGAACTTCTACTTCGTAATTAAAACTCCAATCATTATGATACAACTATTTGATTATTCTATACTAATATTGTATTAACTCCAATGATGATACAACTTTATCTTAACTTCAACTCCAATCACAACTTTAACTTTTAACTTGATCTGCAATGGCTGATATATTAACTTTTGAATTGACTATTAGATACAAAACTATTAGCTTAACTTCAATGATTTTACAACTATTAGCTTAACTCCAACTCTAATCGTATCTATATTAGATTAATTATTAGATAACTATTAATAACTCAAATATATACTTGTGGGCATATTCCCTAACATATTAATGTTACCAAAACTTATAACTTAACTCAAATACATATTTAAAATACTCTTACAATATTTAAAAAAATTGAAATATTCAACTTCTTTTTATATAAACTTAAGTTTTTGCACAAAAATAATTATAACACCTTTGACTACATGCACCCTTTAGTATGTAGGTTTTTTTTATGTAGGTTTTTTTTTGTGCTGAGCTAGTGCATTCCCTCTAGATATATGTATCTTTTAATTAGTATAGCCACTTAATTTGTGGTTAAAGTTTAATAGTCTATTGGTTATTTTTGACTAACTGTTTTAGTTAACCATTTAACTAAGCTTATTTAAATCTTATGCATTTAAGGATAACAAAATACAACTACCATAAAATGAATCCTAGCTACACACTTATTACACTTGAATTAATATTGTTAATCAAATCAATAAAACCTATGAAATATTAACACCTAGCTAGATAACTATTTAAATAGCTAACAGCCTAAGATGTCCATATATTTATTGCAAAGAGTATTGTAAGTATTATCTGAATCCTTTCTATTAAACATAACTATTAATATAAAATATTAACACTTATACAAATATTAACATGTGTGGATTAATATGAAATATTAACACCTATCTAAATAACCATTTAATAGCTAGCAGCGTAGGCTGTCTGAGATGTTTGCAGCAAAGAGTGTTGTCGGTATTATCTCAATCCTTTCTATTAAACATAGTCTCAACTTGGTCCTATTGCCCTAGGATTTCTGCTATATTTTTAACAGATGTATATGATACATATACATGGTATCATAGTTATGTATCATATACCTTTTATTCTTAATAAATCACAAGGAACTGCTCTTTTTCTCAAGAAAAAACTTGCTCTTTTCTCCTTACAAAACTTGGACCAGTGATGGGCCTCATGATATGGATGGCCATGGCGAATATCCGTTATATAATTAATGAAAAGAGAGGAGTGATGAGCCTCCTGCAATGGACGGCGATGGCGAGTATCCGTTATAGAATTAATGAGAAGAGAGTAGAGTAGCGGCTACCCTGCAGGATTAATATAAACAACTAACAGCAAGGAACTGTAATCCAGTCCACAAATTATGTATCACGCCCATTATTTATCATAACGTCAGTGGAGTAACGCTAGTGCCCATTTTCACGCCAGTATCACACCCATTATCACCAGTATGTATCTGCACGCCCACGATGCTTCCGCTTCAACAGCCGAGCAGTATTCTCCAACACTATTCCTTTAGCTATTTTGCAATATTAGTTGTGAAGCTTTAGACCAAGTTTTAATGTGGCTCACAATCACTCAATAAGAGATTGAATTCAACAGTTTTGTCTGAATTCCTTGCTACAATATCTTGTGTTTTCTTTGAGAAGGTTCTGTTGCACAAATATTTTGGGGTTTTATGAGCCATTTTCAAACTGTTCATAGCGTTAATGGGGTTGCCCAGCGTGCATTAATTAGGTTATCAACACCATTAGCCTCTCCCACCATGTACAGTAGATTTTTTGTTCTAGCGTTAAACTCCATCAAGTGGCGAGAATTCCAGCTGCGGCCGTGGAGACAGAAGGTTTTCTGAGTAATGATAAGCATTTGCTGTGGAGCTCATCATTGCTAGTGGGAGTTCAAGTAACCCACTAACGATTTAGTGTAACAGATATTCCGCACAGGCGCAGCCGTTTGACATAGAATTTGTGTATATATAAAGCCAAACCATCCTTCCCTTAATTCATTAATAGTTGTAACTTATGTAATTGGAATTCTGAGGCCTTTGACGTACTACCCAGTTACATAGCAGAAAGCTGCAAGAGAAGCCATCATGGGTTGCTGTGAATCTATACCTTCGCGTTCCATTGATCCTCCAGCTCAGTATGATCAGCTTCAGCATTCTAAAGGTACCAGATATGCAAATAAACTGAACAAATTAATATTTATCTGTTTCTGGCTGCTGGCTCTTGTGTAGGACAGGTTTTAGTAAAAAATTATAAATTTTAATTTTAAATTGGTGTTCATGTTGGCAACTGATAATTAAGATGATGACGGAGGTGCCATAATTTATGTGGAGAACTTGCCTCGCAACATTTCTGCAACTCGTATTGAAAAGGAGTTCAAGAAATTCGGAAAAATAAAATCCGAAAAAATTCGAGTTCGCAGTGAGGTTTGTGATCTCTATGCTATTTTTCTTTACATGCAATTTTTATTGTAAAAGTGCAGAGCTGGGAATTTAATTTCTGAAGTATAGAGACTGTACAGTATGAATAGATTTAATGGCTCAGAGTATTTGTTTCTTCTTAGGAGAAGGGCTGTAACGAGCGAGCAGTGTGTATATTTTCTTTTCTGTACTAGATCCCCTTGGTAATGAGTAAAGTTAATCCAAAACCTCCTCCATTACCCTCACCTGCTAATTCTTCCCAAGAAAATCTTCCGAACCCTAGCCCTGAATTGAACTCTGGAGTACTCTTATTATAGTTCTGATCACCTTCTAAGTTTTGGAACGAGTTATTGCAAGTTACCCAACCATACCTACAAGTTACCGGTTATAGGTTTGAATGGAGAGGGTAGTGTAAGTGTTTTTCTTAGAAGGTTACAGGTTCAAATCCAATCTAAAGGGGTAGTGTATGTACAACTCTGTATACTTTAGCAGTTAAATCACTGGACAGAGGAGGTCCTTTGTCCCATAAACAAAGGGGTCTGGTACATATCTCCCTTAAGAATGACCTTAAAAATAGATTATTATTATTATTATATTAAATTGCTGTTGTTAATTCATATTTGAAACCATTTCAGGGATCGAATGCTTGTGCTTTTATTCAATTTGAAACCAGGGCTTCTGCAGCAAAGGCCATTCAGGTTTAACTTATAATTATAGCCTTCATATTTTTTTTCTTCCAAAATTTTAAAATTTATTTTCAGATGGACAAGTAATGGATTATTTTTTGGGTGCTGTTGGCAGGCATCGCCTTTTGTAATGTGCGGGCGACGAGTTTTTGTTGAGGAGAAGAGATCGTCCTCATGCAAGAGCACTGGTCGTCATCATAATTATCATAATTATAATCAAAACCAGAAAGGTGTTTGAGCTTTTGAACTTTTAAAAATTTGCTCTTAGTATACATTTAGAAATAAAATAAAAAAAAAAACTAATTCTCATTTCTCATAACAAAAATCATCCAAAAATGCAAAGCCTCTCACAAATAAACTTTTTTCTTTTCTTTTTACATAACAGGTCATTGTCAAGGTAATACCAGAACAAAACGCCAGGCGCATCAATACGAGGATTGTAATACACCTTGTAATTCTCCGAATGCTGAGGAGTGTAATACAACATGTAATTCTCCTGACGAGTCGGAGCAGAGTGATGAGTTCAGTTTTCCTTTACTTTTACCTGAGTAGCGTCTTATTTGATGACAAGATGCTGTAACTGTAACTTTATGTTAGATTTTGTGGGTGGGTTCTCTGCTATCTTGCCCTAAATTAGAGTGTATTTTGTACAATTTTGACGCTCAGTTTTGACAGCTGCGATGGCACTAGAAATGAAATTTAACAATTTTGATATTGTCGCTCCAATGTGTGTCTACGCTCCACTTTTCAAGATTTTGTTGGTGTAATTTAATTCTGAAATCAACTGTTCACATTGTCGTTACAATTCCAAAATGACGACCGAGATTTGCAATTACACCTCCTTCCTAACAACCAGCAAATTACTTTAAAAGACATGTTTTTTCTGTGATGACAGAACTCGTTTAACTTCTTATCTTATATTTTCTTTAACCTTCGTCATTCGTTTTCCTGTGCTTATGGCTGTGATTATGAGTTATAAGTTATAACAAACGGCCTGCTTTCATAACTGTTGTTTCTATTTCAATTGCCATGATTGCTGGTTCTATCACCTCCACCAGGTCATGTTCATTAACTTTGCAACTAGAAGATTATTTTCTGAACCTAAAATTATACACTTTTATTTTACATGGTGATAGTCTGAGATAGGATTCATAGTTCAAACTGCACACATCAATCAAACGTGAAAAGACTAGGATTTTTTCAAATGTTAATAATAGAAATGGAAAATCAACAATAATGCATTAAACACGTTAAATCAATCCATCACTGCACACATCAATCAAACGTGAAAAGACTAGGATTTTTTCAAATGTTAATAATAGAAATGGAAAATCAACAATAATGCATTAAACACGTTAAATCAATTCATGATGGAGTCGAGACAAAAGCATTGGGTAGTAGCAAAACATGTGGTTAGATCCTCGAGGGGCACGATCGAGTGAGGTCTAAAATATCTTGGAGATGGTGAAATGAATTTGTAGTGGTATATCAGATTGAGTATACAATGCATCAAACGGGAAGAGCAGCTCCACGTGCCACATTAGCTTGGAATTAATGATGATATATAGTTCAATATTAAGAAGACTTATGTGATACTTAGCTTATTAGAAGCAAAGTATATGGCAACTAGTACTTTGCAAGGCCATCTAGCTTCACAAGTTACTGGTAGGTTTAGTTGATTAAGATTTATGTGATACTTAGTTTATTAGAAGCATTTAGTATATGGCAATTAGTACTTTGCAAGGCCATCTAGCTTCACAAGTTACTTGTAGGTTTAGTTGATTAAGAGTAGTATCTTTTAGTGATTTATGGTGATAAACAAAAATATATCAAGCTCTTTGAAAATACAATGTTTCATAATAGGTCCACTCACATAGACACTATAGATAATTTTATTTGGGACATGATTAATAAGGGAGCGGTAAAGCTCAAATACGTACTCACACATTAACAAGTTGCTCATGCTTTGCTTTGACCAATCCCTTAGCAAAAGGGAAGTTTGAAGCATTCAAAGACAAACTTGAGTTGGTGCATAATTTTTTGTTGGGTTGGTGCATAATTTCTTGTTTGCTAAGAGTGAGTGTTGAAGAATATAGCATGGATCAAAACTTCTACACAGGTTTAGTGTGAACATGTTAGTAGTAGTTCCAAATAATTTTATTTTGTAATTCACTTTAGGAAAAAGTAAAGAATTTTATATTTAGTTGTTAAGTCTTGTAAATTGCATTTAATACATTAATGACTTAGGTTAAATATCTCGAATGTACATCTTATTGGGAGATTAGGTTTCAACTCAAGTATAAAGGCAAGCCAAGATAAAGAGTTTAGAATCAAATTAATTGTATAAGGACAATGATAAAAGAAAGAGAAAAATGCATCTCTCAAGAGGAAATTTTGCAATAGAAAGGTATACAACATATCCATATAATAATACACACATGTACAATATAAAACACTAGGTTGTACAACTATATAACATGTCGTACATTATCGGTTGTTGTTGCTTGATTATTGTTCAGGTTGAGCTCTCTTCAATTGGTTGTACACATATATTGGGGCGGTTTCATTTTCTGTGCAACCATTGGTTTTAAGTAGTAGCAGAGGTTTTCTTGTAAACTTCGATTAATTGAATTATAATGTGTAATTGTTTTATGCTTATGTTATTTACTTTCCATCTATTATGTAATTGTTGCTTAGTGAAGAAGTTACATTTTTACAATTAAATAATATGCTTGTTTTATTGAGAACATAAGGACAACAATCACCTAGGGTTTGAAAATTTACATGGTATCAAAACTTCCCAAATTAAAAATCTAAAGAATTTACGGCAGTGGATTAATTTCCAAAACCAACCGTCATAAGCAATTGCCAAAAGCCAAGACCAACAATGACATGGGTTTCAGAGGTAGTGCTTACTTATGTATCAAATTTGGGAGTTTGTGTGTTATAGCTCAAATATGGCATCAACTAGTCTTGGGTTCAAGGATAGACTAAAAAGTGCCTTGAATTTTCTATGTTGGAAAGTCAGGATAACTCTCCTTGGAACATAATGATCTTTGGGATATCGTCTAGACTACAATGACTACAATGACATATTTGTAGGATTTGGAAGTTCACAAGAAGAATGAAGTGAAAGGAAAGGTGAAGGAAAGTGAATGATCTTGGATGCTATAAATGATGGTTTGATCCCTTATATATCTAAGAAGAATATGACAAAGGATATATTTAATGACTTGATTAGCCTTTACTAGAGTGAGAAGATAAACATGGAGATGATATTACATAAAATACTCATATTTGTAGAGATGACCAAATCAAACACAATTACCAATTACTTGATAAAGGTCACACATATTTGTAATCAATTTATCATGGTTGGGGAGAACATTGAAGACAAAGAGTAGTGAATCAAGCATTGACAAAGAGTAGTGAATCAAGCTTTGGATGGGTTTTCATCTCAATTGAAAACATTTTCCTTAAGCGTTCTTGCTTGGGAGAATCTTCTCTCCTTTGAAAGACAGTAATCGAGGAGGAGGTTTCAATTGGAATCAAAGGCCAACAAGCATGGAGTTGACAGTGATCATGCCCTATTTTTTCAAAGGAAGAAAGATAGATGTAAAGGACCCAACAAGGATAAGGGAAATGGTGAGTAGTCAACCTCACAACCAGGGAAGAAGAACTTGAATAAAATCAAGTGCTTCATGTCAAAACCCCAAATTTTCACAAAAAATTAAAATTTTGAGATAACATAAAATGTTTACAATTGCAGTTAGATAACTGCTAGCAGCTAATAGAAGAAATGAAACAGATAATTAAAAGTAACCATTAACTTTAGCTGTACCAGTATAGTAAAGAATACTGATGGTTTGAATGTCAAGTAGGTGAGGAGTTACTTTCTAGCTGGGGCTTACTTAGCGATTGCTAACGTATCTGGATTTCTGGATCTTTATAGGCTTGACAGGTAAATTTTTGAACCAGTAAAAGTTTATTAAGGCGTTAAACCAGATATACTTCTTTTAACATAAAAGTACTGCTAGAGTAAAAGTTTGCTTAGAAGACTCAAGGTCCTCCAAGGTAAAGTAATGTTTCTTTTCTTGATTCACACATATGATATTACCTAATCTTTGTGTTGTAAGGGTTATTAACGTCACCCTACTGTTTGTCTTTTAACAGATATATCTTGAAGATAGATAAAACCTCCTTCTAACTTTACTCTAAGCTATTCCCAGTTCTTAATAGAGCTCATGATTTTGTATCATAACTCTTTCTCTGACATAAGAGTCTATTGCTATTATTATTTAATAATTAAACCATTTCTTATCATTATAGAAATAGACCTAAGCCTTTCAAAACATAAGTCTACTATGTACTTTTCAACTCTATCTTAATTAGGCTTCGGTATAGTAAATTTATCAGCTTAACATCGCTTGTAATTATAAAGTATCCTCTACATAAAAATCGTAAGTTGTGACTTGAATTCCCATTTTCTTCATGATCAACATAATGCGACAACGTTA
>LPNX010455372.1:1288046-1308402 GCA_001517045.1 Pseudotsuga menziesii | reverse complement strand
TAAAATCCTAGATAGTTTACTATCCTAAACTCCAAATTCCAACCTAACCTTGGTTCAATTCATCTTAGAGCTTGGTAACAAATTATGGAGACCAAATATCATGTACTCATATGATATCTTATCCTACATCCAGTACTGTAGGTTACAAAGAGTAGGAGCTATTCTAGTGTCAAATGTTAAATATATAAGTATACACCTTATTGATTTAAATCTAGTTCTCCAAGCTTATACATTCATAGTTCATGAATATAAGAAAAATGTCAAAATAAGGCGTTAACACACTTGCTCAAAACTTCTATTAATCTCTTGATCTTTTTCTTATAAGCTTGATTAGGAAAGGTCATATGATCTTTAAGAAACAAGGGTATTGATTCCAATTAACAAAATGGTTCTTTTCCAAGATAATTTCAAGGTTTAAAATAATAGGTTAAACTATAATACACTCCTCGTTCACTATCAAGGGTTGACTCCATTGAAACAAATACGATAATGAATTCATGCATATAATACATTATCATTATGTGCATAGTGTAAATGATTAACAATTATTCGTTTCAAAATGTGGCAGTGGAGACTATACAAATGAACCCACCGTGAAGTGGATAAATTTGTGGGCACGTGGAACTCTCCTCGCCATGCATTACGTGACTTATAAGCTTTACCTTGCAACCCTATTTCTCATTGTTCAGTGAGGGTTTCGGTCTCTGCATTGTTGGGTTCACTGCGGCCATGAGGGCTCACAGTTGCTCGCCTCCAGCTCCACTATTTGTGCATTTTGAAGAGCCGTTGCTTAGGGTGAAAGTTGTGAAGTTCACATCTCGTGAATGAATTGATTTCTGCAACTCAACTTTGCTGTGCGTGAGGGTAGTGTTGTACATAGTCAGTAGTTTAGTGTTGAAGTCGTTTAGTTGTCGATGTGGTTAGTAACTCAAATCCAACTGCCTCCGTCTCAGGTTAAAACGAGGGCTTCACTGTTTGAGGTGTTGGTCTGCCTTCTTCGTGACCTCGGTTATCGACATTACAAGTATGAATTATTTTTACGAAGTTGTAAGCTATCAAAATTTACAGTTACGAATCTACATTCAGGTTTTTAAATGATGATTTGGTTTCCAAAAGCAGGTGATGGTTCGCCTTATTGTTGGAAGGAATCCACTTTATATTTGGACCAATGTTCAGTCTACGGGTAAGCCCCGGTTACAAAGTGGCTCTTCCTGCTTGTTCAGACCTTAGGGGAAAAGTTTGCAGTTGAAAGAAATTACGACAATGGTTTTTTTTTCCAGTCTTGGGTTGTTAGTCTTCAGTTTATAAGTTTTGTTTTTGTTTTAAACCCTCGCTTACAGAAGGGTGACTTTGGCTCCATGCCGTGACTTGTAAATGCTCTTTTCTTGTTTTTAAACGATTTTACCATGATGTAGGTTTTGATATAAATTCTGTTAGTTTTGTTTATTAAACCCATACCACGATATGGGTGCACCGGCTCAGAGCTGGTTTTTGTAGACGGTTTAAGTTTATAGCCTTTCGGCCTGTCAAGCAATACATTGGGTTTAATTTTAAAAGGTTTCCTTCAAGCTCGGACTCGTTTTGCAGAATACTTTGAGACTCTATGTAACTTAGGGTTGTTACCCTCTTCGACTGTGAAATAATAATTTACTGTTTATTATATTTTGAGTTAGATTCTTGTTAATATTTTAAGACTGTAACTCAGTCATAAATTTATTTGTTGGCTCAGGAAATATGAGCTAGGGTTTTCCTGAATGAACCCTTGTTTAAAATAAATCTTTCGATTTGTCTATTATTTATTAGGTTTTGTAACTTGTTAAATTTGTTTTAAATAATGTTACACCTGTGTGTTATGAAAACTTTAAATGATATTTATATATTTGATTTTTTATCTGTCCTTAAGGACTGTAATGAGTCTTTTATAATTTAATTGTTTATTTATAAGAAAATAATCCAAATAATTGGATTGTAGCTTATATATTTTTATTTATAATAATGATTTCTAAATTAGGGTTTCGACCTGTAGATTATTCTTACAGGTATAACCTGTTGCTGAATTTAAAACAGTTCTTTCTTAAATAGGTATTTATTTTTATGTTAGTTATTATCATATTCTTATTGTTTTTACTGAAATGTTAGAAACAATTTTATTAGAGTTATTTGTAAACATCAATTCGGTAACTAGTGTGTTCTTGATAATTTAAAATACTTTTCATAAAACCCTTCTTGTTTATAGTAACTGTTAGTCTTAGTTTAGTTAATATTATAAGTAAATGAACTAAGTAATTATAGTTTACTTCCTATTTAACTGAATGTACCAAAATAGCTTGACTCTATCTCTTCTACTGCATTTGCAAATAGTTATTAAATAAAACACAAAGGAATATATTGATAACATAAGACAGTTTATTGTCATGCATATTTTAACTTGAATAAAAAGAATACAACATTTATCTACTAAGGTATTTTCTTAACTTAATAATCCTTCTACCTATACTAAGCTACTGCTATTTATTTTCCAATATTTTTACATACATCAGTTTGTAAAACAATAACATATATAACGAGATTATTGTTCTTTTTGATAATAACCTACATACTTAAATAAATTACTTGCTAGTGTAAAATGCATAACACATCTAATCATTTCAGTCTCTTATCATTTCCTTCATCTACTTTAAATACTATGTATGTGCTGGAGTACGGTCTGGTCCTTCCAGACATGGAAAAACACAGATTAGAATTATTTTCCATCTATTTCAGATTCATTCCTTCAATAATCTAAAAGATTACTAACTCTAACATTTTACAACTAAATATTTAACATTCATTTAACAGTCAGATTCACATTTAACTATCTAACACAGTAAAACAAAAGAATGTAGAACCTGATTAGGATGGACAACACAACATTAGGAGGTCGTTCCTCCCTACCAAACTCTTGGAGAGCGCTCAAACAACACTTCCTTAGGACCCCCGAGCATGTTCCTGGTCTTCTTGGCTGAGAACTAGTGGAGCAAGCAAACAATAGACTAGTCCAATGACTCAGTAAACACTCTACACCCAGCAGTAAGATCCTTTAGCTGAAAAGCTGCACTAGATCACTTAGCAGTTAACCCCTCAAACTCTTTCAACAATTCCCTTCCATTGAATTTCTCTGAAGTACATTCACCTGAAAGATCACTTCTCTAGAATGAGCAACCCCAACTCTCTTCAATGGGTATTTTTATAAAGATTGCCTAGGTCTTTTGGGTCAGTTGTCATTAATTGAGCCACCTGCGTTGATTCCACTTTCTTGGGGAATCATGACCCTAAATGTAGGGAGGTTTCCACCTGCAACAGTTGGAAGTGGTTTGAGGATGCTGCCACATGTCTATTTGCTCTCCACCTAGTCTCCTCCACCAATTTGACCAGTAAACACTCTTTTAACAACTCTCCTAAGCTGTTGTCTCCACCTTTATTTATTTATAATTAAAATATTCAGAATTACATTAAATATCCTTGACTCTGCTGAGTCATCAATTACAACTTAGCATAAAATTTAACATATTGTCCTCAAATAAAATCAAATAAGATAATATTGTTTTTGCAAAAATTGGGGCATGTGACATACACACTCCCTTAGAACATAACATCGTCATCGATGTTATTTATTCTTCATCCTCAGAATTCGCCTGGAACAGAATTAGATATGCATCTCTCATATTACTTTCCAATTCCCAGGTGGCTTCCTCTGGACTAAGGTGATTCCATTGCACCTTCACCTGTCCAATGGTGCGGTTCCGAAGTGTGATCTCCTTCCGCTCGAGGATACAGTCTGGTTCCACCAGAAAATCTCTTTCTGGTTCCATTTGTACATCATTCCAGTTAATAACATGAGTAGCATCATGAACATATTTATTTAATACAGAAATGTGAAAAACATTATGTACTCTTAAATTGGGTGGTAATGCTAATTAATAAGCTACTTGTCCAATCCTGAACAAAATTTCAAATGGACCACAGTAACGAGGTGCTAGTTTTGCACAACTCCCCAATATCAGAGAGCTCTTTTTGGGCCTCACCTTGATGAACACATGTTCACCTAAAAGAAACTCCTTTGGAGTTTTTTTAAGGTCTGCTTGAATTTTTTGTCGATCCTGTGCAACTTTCAGATTACCTTGTACTTGCTTTACAATTTCTTCCATTTCCTTTAACAGTTCAGGACCTAATACCAATCTATCCACCGGATTACTCCAAGATGTAAGAGTATTACATTTCCTTCCATACAAAATTTCGAAAGGACTTAATCTGGCTAATGCCTAATAATTATTATTATAAGCAAATTCTACCAGATGCAAATATTCCTCCCATTTACCTGGCTGGTCTTTCACATACATTCTTGATAAATCTTCCAGTACTTGGTTTACTCTTTTAGTTTTTCCATCTGTTTGAGGATGGAACGAAGTACTAAAATTTAATGTAGTGTTTAATCCTTTAAACATAGATTTCCAAAAGTTTCCTGTAAATTTAGGATCTCTATCTGAGATTATGACTTTCGGTATTCCATGCAATCGAAAAATCTGTTTTAGAAAGATATCAACTATATTTGCAGCTTTATATGTAGTTTTAACAGGTATAAAGTGAGCTGCTTTACTTAACTTATTGACTACTACCATGATAGAATCATTTAAATTCTGATTTCTAGGCAATCCAGTAACAAAATCGAGACTAATTATCTCCCATTTCCAGCTAGGGATGGGTAATGGCTGAAGTAATCTAGCTGGGTGTTGATGTTCAGTTTTCACCTGTTGATATTCAAAACACCTAGCGATATATTCTGCTAATTCAGTCTTCATATTTGGCCAAAAATATTATTTTCTTAACATAGTTATAGTCTTTTGATAGCCTGGATGACCTGAGTATGGAGTTTTATGAATTTCATCCAAAATTAACAGCTTAACTTTAGGTACGTTAGGTACATACATTTTGTCTTTATACAGTAAAAATTCTTTTGTATTCAAACTATACCCTTTACTTAAGTTTTCTCTTGGATTTTCTTTAGTTTTGGCTTGTAAATTTTGGTAAATTTCATCTTGTTCTAGTCCTGCTTTAAGCTGTTCATCCAAATCTGTCATATAAGTTGATAACTGCTGCAAAATTTAGCCTTGCATTCCTACTTAATGCATCAACAACTTTATTTTCTTTACCTTTAATGTGCTGGATTTCAAAATCATACTCACTTAGAAAAGATAGCCACCTAGCTTGTCTGGCATTTAGATTAGGCTGATCTAACAGATACTTTAATCATTTATTATCAATCATTAAAATAATTTTTTTGCCAATTAGGTGATGTCGCCACATCTTTAGAGCATGTATAACACCTGCTAATTCCAGATCATAAGTTGCACAATTATTTTCATGAATTTTTAATTTTCTAGACTCATAGGCAATAACATGCCCTTCTTGAGTCAAAACACCGCCTAAGTCATCATTGCAGGCGTCAGTGCACACTTCAAATTCTTTATTTGGATAAGCTATTCTTAAAATAGGTGCGCTGGTTAATAAAGTTTTTAACTTTTTAAAGCTTTCCTCGCATTTTTGGTTCCAATCAAACTTCTTTCCTTTCTTCTGCAAATAATTTATCAGATTCACGATCCTCGAAAAACCTTCAATGAACCTCCGGTAGTAACCGGTAATTCCCATGAAAGATCTAACATCAGTTACATCCTTAGGAACCGACTAATCTTCGATCGCCTTTATCTTTTCGGGATCTATTGAAATCCCTTCCTTGGTCACCACATGACCTAAGTGCTGTATCTTATCCTTGAAGAAATTACATTTACTAAACTTTGCAAAGAGTTTATGATCTCGTAACTCTTGCAAAACAATTTTTAAATGTTCTTTATGTTCTTCTTCAGTTTTTGAATAGATTAATATATCGTCGATGAACACGACTACAAACTTATCTAGATACTTATGCATAACGTTGTTCATTAAACACATACAAACAGCTGGGGCATTAGTAAGCCTGAATGGCACGACGACAAACTCGTAATGGCCATATCGAGTTCTAAAAGCTGTCTTAAAGATGTCTTCATCTTTAATCCTAACTTGATGATATCCAAACCTTAAATCTCTTTTCGAAAACACCATGGCTCCACGTAGTTGATCAAATAGATAATCTATACGGGGCAACGAGTATCGATTTTTAATGGTCATCTTATTCAACTGACAGTAATCTATGTAAAGTCGCGTGGTTCCGTCATTTTTCTTAACGAAGATGACAGGTGCCCCCCAGGGAGACACACTAGGTCGAATATACTTTTTATCAGTTAGTTCTTTTTAATGGGACTTTAATTCATTAATTTCAAGTATGTTCATTCGATAAGGGGCCTTTGAGCTAGGTACTGCACCAGGTACCAGCTCAATGGTAAAATCCAATTCCCTTTTCGGAGGTAGTCCGAGAATTTCTTCCGAAAATACATCAACATATTCTCTTAAGACTGGTATGTCTTCCAATTTTAATTTATCTGTTTTATTTAGATTCTCCTCATCAGTTATTGTTACTGCTTAAGCTTTACAACCCTTCCTAACAACCCTCTTAAGTTGTAGAGCAGAAATCTGCCTTATAGTGGTTTTTCTAGGGATTCCTTTTACACTTACGAGTTTTCTATCACTATTTATACATGTAAAGGTTTTATCGAAACAGTTCAAAATCACCCTATGTTGTTCTAACCAATCCATACTGATAAGTAAATCATAAGAACCAAGAGGCAATACATTAAGCTTTACAACAGTTTCAAAATGATCCATGACTACTGCACATTATTTTACAAAACAAGTTACCTTTCTTTTAGCACCAGTGGCTAACTGAACTAACCAAGAATTTTCAAAATTTTCAACAGGTACCTTACATTTTTCTACCATTTTAGGTGCAATATAACTGAGACTAGCTCCAAGATCAATTAAGATAGTTATAGGGGTGTGGTTTATCATACCTTCTACTTCCACCATGGAAGTCTGATATTCTGCTTGTCGATTCTCCAAGGCTGAATTGATTCTGGGCATAGTCCACGCTAATTCTCCAACAGTCATCTCCTCCTGTATGGTATAAATATTGCTGACAGTATTTTTTTGATTAGGACAGACTGAAGCATAGTGTGGGCCATTACACTCCCAACACTTTATAGGTTCTTTGCGCTCAAAGTTTTTGGTGGAATTACCATGGTTATTGGCAAATTCTTTACCTTTAGAATGATTCTGATTGCTTGGTGAATTATTCTTATTTCTTGGAAAAAATTTGGCCTTATTGTATTAGAATTTCTGTTGGGCACAAAATCTTTCTTCTTTTGATCATATTGGTTATTATTCTTCTTGGCCTTCCAGTTGGCCATGCTTTCCTTCTTTTGATTCTGTTCATAACAGAAGTTGGATTTCCTCATGGTTTCTTCCAAAGCCTTTGGATTATCATACTCAATCCTGTCCTTAATATGGTAAGGTAGACAACTGAGAAATCGTTGTACCTTTGGTTTCTCATCTACAAGGTATGACACATACCTAAGCAGACTCAAAAACTTGTTGTTTAGATCTTTCATTGTCATTGATCCTAATTTAAGCTCATAAAACTCTTTTGCTCTCTCTTCATAGTATTGTTCAGACAAAAAATTCTTTTTAAAGTACCTCTTGAAGGTACTCCAATTTACATTATTCTATTTTATTCCCTTAACTCTCTTCAAGTCCTGCCACCAAATGTCAGCCTTTCCTGAGAGATTGTAGATAGCCATTCTAGCCTTTAATTGGTTAGAATAGTTATATATCTGGAAGTACTTCTTCATCCCAGATAACTAGGATTCTGCTTCTTCCCCCTTCTTAGTCTCTCCATTGAATGTTGGAGGTTTTATCTTTTTGAATTCCCCAGAAATTTCCTCATAAGGTTTGTATTTCCTCTTTTTATCATAATGATTGTCATCACTACTATCACTAGTAGAATGCAATTTACGTTATTCACCAAACACCTCTGAAGATGAACTGCTTTCATTTTTAGTATGTTTCATCTTTTTAATATTATGTTGATGACTTGTATCTTCTGATTCAGTTCTTCTACCCCTACCCTCCGTTTGAACCTTTCTATTAGGATCTGATTCAGCGCCTCCTGAGCCCTCAGAATCCTTTCATTCTCTCGTTTTACATATTCCATTTCAGATTTTAGGTCTTTTACGGTTTGTAACAGTTCTGAGGAATTGGTGGTTAAATCTTCTGGTATAGGATCTCTTGGTAAGTTTTATGGTTCAGTAAATGGAGATTCCTCCTCTGCATATTCCTCCAGCCTTTCCATACCTGTTTGTTAAACTTCAGAAACAATTTCTCTATTGAATAACATTTAAAAGAAAATACATCAGCATAATAATTCAAATCACTGTTTCATAAAAGCTAGTTGGGCTTCATCAAGGCCTAGTGTTTGAACCTTGTGCTATGATACCACATATCAAAACCCCAATTTTTCACAAAAAAATAAAATTTTGAGATAACATAAAAGGTTTACAGTTGCAGTTAGATAACTGCTAGCAGCGAATAGAAGAAATGAAATAGATAATTAAAAGTAACCATTAACTTTAACACATAAAGATTAATGTTGTTTTAATTTTGATATGTGATGTGAATAATCTGCATTCAAATATTTAGCTGTACTGATGGTTTGAATGTCAAGTAGGTGAGAAGTTACTTTCTAGCTGGGGCTTACTTAGCGATTGCTAACGTATCTGGATTTCTGGATCTTTATAGGCTTGACAGGTAAATTTTTGACCCAAGAAAAGTTTATTAAGGTGTTAACTCAAATACACTTCTTTTAACATAAAAGTACTGCTAGAGTAAAAGTTTGCTTAGAAGACTCAAGGTCCTGCAAGGTAAAGAAATGTTTCTTTTCTTGATTCACACATATGATATTACCTAATCTTTGTGTCGTAAGGGTTATTAACGTCGTCCTACTATTTGTCTTTTAACAGATAGATAAAACCTCCTTCTAACTTTACTCTAAGCTATTCCCAGTTCTTAATAGAGCTCATGATTTTGTATCATAACTCATTCTCTGACATAAGAGTCTATTGCTATTATTATTTAATAATTAAACCACTGCATATCATTATAGAAATAGACCTAAGCCTTTCAGAACATAAGTCTACTATGTACTTTTCAGCTCTATCTTAGTTAGGCTTCAGTATAGTAAATTTATCAGCTTAACATCGCTTGTAATTATAAAGTATCCTCTACATAAAAATTGTCAAGTTGTGACTTGAATTCCCATTTTCTTCATGATCAACATAATGCGACAACGCTACATTACCCTACTATCTACTTCTATGTAAAGGTGATGCAATAAAATCCTAGATAGTTTACTACCCTAAACTCCAAATTCCAACCTAACCTTGGTTCAATTCATCTTAGAGCTTGGTAACAAATTATGGAGACCAAAGATCATGTACTTATAAGATATCTTATCCTACATCCAGTACTGTAGGTTAATTAAAGAGTAGGAGCTATTCTAGTGTCAACTGTTAAATATATCAATATACACCTTATTGATTTAAATCTAGTTCTCCAAGCTTATACATTCATAGTTCATGAATATAAGAAAAATGTCAAAATAAGGCATTAACACACTTGCTCAAAACTTCTATTAATCTCTTGATCTTTTTCTTATAAGCTTGATTAGGAAAGGTCATATGATCTTTAAGAAATAAGGGTATTGATTCCAATTAACAAAATGGTTCTTTTCGGTGATAATTTCAAGGTTTAAAATAATAGGTTAAACTATAATACACTCCTCGTTCATTATCAAGGGTTGACTCAATTGAAACAAATACGATAATGACTTCATGTATATAATACATTATCATTATGTGCATAGTGTAAATGATTAACAATTATTCGCTTTGAAATGTGGCAATGGAGACTATACAAATGAACCCATCGTGAAGTGGATAAATTTGTGGGCATGTGGAACTCTCCTCGCCATGCATTACGTGCTTATAAGTTTTACCTTGCAACCCTATTTCTCATTGTTCAGCGAGGGTTTCGGTCTCTGCATTGTTGGGTTCACTGTGGCCATGAGGGCTCACAGTTGCTCGCCTCCAGCTCCACTGTCTGTGCATTTTGAAGAGTCGTTGCTTAGGGTGAAAGTTGTGAAGTTCACAGCTCGTGAATGAATTGATGCCTGCAACTCAACTTTGTTGTGCATGAGGGTAGTGTTGTACACAGTCAATAGTTTAGTGTTGAAGTTGTGGTGTGGCCACTGTCATTGCTTGCTCTTGCTTCAGTTTTCGATGTGGTTAGTAACTCGAATCCAGTTGCCTCCTTCTCAGGTTAAAACGAGGGCTTCACTGTTCGAGGTGTTGGTCTGCCTTCTTCGTGACCTCGGTTATTGACATTAAAAGTATGAATTATTTTTACGAAGTTGTAAGCTATCAAAATTTACAGTTACGAATCTACATCGAGGTTTTTAACTGATGATTTGGTTTCCAAATGCAGGTGATGGTTCGCCTTATCGTTGGAAGGAATCCACTTCATATTTGGCCCAATGTTCAGTCTACGGGTAAGCCCCGGTTACAAAGTGGCTCTTCCTGCTTGTTCAGACCTTAGGGGAAAAGTTTGCAGTTGAAAGAAATTACAACAATGGTTTTTTTTTCCAGTCTTGGGTTGTTAGTCTTCAGTTTATAAGTTTTGTTTTTGTTTTAAACCCTCGCTTACAGCAGGGTGACTCCGGCTCAATGCCGTGACTTGTAAATGCTCTTTTCTTGTTTTTAAACGATTTTACCATGATGTAGGTTTTGATATAAAGTCTGTTAGTTTTGTTTATTAAACCCATACCGCGATATGGGTGCACCGGCTCAAAGCTGGTTTTTGTACACGGTTTAATTTTATAGCCTTTCGGCCTGTCAAGCAATACATTGGGTTTAATTTTAAAAGGTTTCCTTCGAGCTCGGACTCGTTTTGCATAATACTTTGAGACTCTGTGTAACTTAGGGTTTTTACCCTCTTCGACTGTGAAATACTAATTTATTGTTTATTATATTTTGAGTTAGATTCTTGTTAATATTTTAAGACTGTAACTCAATCATAAATTTATTTGTTGGCTCAGGAAATATGAGCTAGGGTTTTTCTGAATGAACCCTTGTTTAAAATAAATCTTTCGATTTGTCTATCATTTATTAGGTTCCGTTACTTGTTAAATTTGTTTTAAATAATGTTACAAGTGTGTGTTATGAAAACTTTAAATGATATTTATATATTTGATCTTTTATCTGTCCTTAAGGACTGTAATCAGTCTCTCGTAATTTAATTGTTTATTTATAAGAAAATAATCCAAATAATTGGATTGTAGTTTATATATTTTTATTTATAATAATGATTTCTAAATTAGGGTTTCGACCCTGTAGATTATCCTTACAGGTATAACCTGTTGCTGAATTTAAAATACTTCTTTCTTAAATAGGTATTTATTTTTATGTTAGTTATTATCATATTCTTATTGTTTTTACTGAAATGTTAGAAATAATTTTATTAGAGTTATTTGTAAACATCAATTCGATAACTAGTGTGTTCTTGATAATTTAAAATACTTTTCATAAAACCCTTCTTGTTTATAGTAACTGTTAGTCTTAGTTTAGTTAATATTATAAGTAAATGAACTAAGTAATTATAGTTTACTTCCTATTTAACTGAATGTACCAAAATAGCTTGACTGTATCTCTTCTAGTGCATTTGCAAATAGTTATTAAATAAAACACAAAGGAATATATTGATAACATAACACAATTTATTGTCATGCATATTTTAACTTGAATAAAAAGAATACATTATTTATCGACTAAGGTATTTTCTTAACATAATAATCCTTCTACCTGTACTAAGCTACTGCTATTTATTTTCCAATATTTTTACATACATCACTTTGTAAAACAATAACATAGATAACTAGATTATTGTTCTTTTTGATAATAACCTACATACTGAAATAAATTACTTGCTATTGTAAAATGCATAACACATCTAATCATTTCAGTCTCTCATCATTTCCTTCATCTACTTTAAATACTCTTTCTGTGCTCGAGTACGGTCTGGTCCTTCCAGACGTGGAAAAACACAGATTAGAATTATTTTCCATCTATTTTAGATTCATTCCTTCAATAATCTAAAAGATTACTAACTCTAACATTTTACAACTAAATATTTAACATTCATTTAACATTCAGATTCACATTTAACTATCTAACACAGTAAAACAAAGAAAGTAGAACCTGATTAGGATGGACAACATAGCATTAGGAGGCCGTTCCTCCCTACCAAACTCCTGGAGAGCGCTCAAACAACGCTTCCTCAGGACCTCCGAGCCTGTTCCTGGTCTTCTTGGCTGAGAACTGGTGGAGCAAGCAAACAACAGACTAGTCCAATGACTCAGTAAACGCTATGCACTCAACAGTAAGATCCTTCAGCTGAAAAGCTGCACTAGATCACTTAGCAGTTACCCCCTCAAACTCTTTCCACAATTCCCTTCCATTGAATTTCTCTGAAGTACATTCACCTGAATGATCACTTCTCTAGAATGAGCAGCCCCAACTCTCTTCAATGGGTATTTTTATAAATATTGCCTAGGTCTTTTGGGTCAGTTGTCATTAATTGAGCCACCTGCTCTAATTCCACTTTCTTGGGGAATCATGACCCCAAATGTAGGGAGGTTGCCACCTGCAACAGTTGGAAGTGGTTTGAGGATGCTGCCACATGTCTATTTTGCTCTCCACCAAGTCTCCTCCACCAATTTGACCAGTAAACACTCTTTTAAGAGCTCTCCTAAGATGTTGTCTCCACCTTTATTTATTTATAATTAAAATATTCAGAATTACATTAAATATCCTTGACTTTGTTGAGTCATCAATTACAACTTAGCATAAAATTTAACATATTGTCCTCAAATAAAATCAAATAAGATAATATCGTTTTTCCAAAAATTGGGGCATGTGACACTTCATTTGTCGTAAGCAAAAAAATTATCCATCACATTGTTCAAACAAGAAGAAGGGTAAATGGAAGAAACACCATAATCATGTAGCTACCCTTACTAAAACTCAGATAAATGAGTTTGCCTCCAAGTTCAATAAGAATTTATCAACTGTATTTTGTCTCTCTACCAACATGATTCTGAGGGATGATTGGTATGTGGGCAATGAAGTATCTGTTGATGAACTTGTCATTGACGCCAACATGGACTTGCAGTGGCCCCACAGGATGTCAGTGATGCCACCACCTTGCTGAAGATGTTGTAGAAGTCCTGTTGATGATGCTGAAGACCCTGGAGATGGTCCTGAAGCGTAGATGGATGGAAGAAGCATTAATGACCCATTCTGTGATCATTCATGCTATGATGTTGTCATGGGTCCCCGGGAGAAGGTCTGGCAAACCCACTAGTGATATCTTGATGTATCTTGACCATATAGGTCCCCGTGCGTGGCTGAGGTAGTTGAAGAAGTCCTTGGATCCAAACTAAGTGGTTTGATGACCTTACAACCCTTGTTGGGGTCATGGAGCTCTTGTATATGACCTTGTATGGTCCTTGACATGCTATGAAACCCATGAACATGCTCTTGGTATGATGAAGAATCCCATGAAGACTTGGAATCCCTAATGAAGACCATGATGCCCTTGCAAAGGTCATGGAGCCCACTACTTGCACTTGACATAGTTAGATGGCATGATGATGTGGTCATGAGGTCTTGGAGATGGACCTAGTGTATAATTAAGATTTGGCATCCATATACATAATGATATGATGGCACACTTGTTTGCTAATGATCCATAAGACCATTTGATGATGGGCTTGCTCAGTGTTAAATAATATCTTGAAAGAGTTCTTGAAACTCTTGCACATGGTGCCCTAGGGTATCGAAACCACACACTTGGTTGCTTATGATCAAGGGTTTATGATCATGGAGATGGAGCCCATGGACAGTTTGAAGAAAACCTTGAAGATGTCGGCTTCAAATTAAAAATGAGGTCAGATCGTCTTCAAAATAAAAAATAATAATATTGAATTGCTGAGTTGGCTCCAAAATCAAATTAAAAAAAAATAGCAGGTCGGCCCCAAAATTATGGTGAAAATTTAGTATAAATATCCTTTCAAATCCTCACTTTTTATGTGTGAAATTTCAGTGGAGCTCTGAGTTTTTTTTACTGAGGCAAACGTAGCAGCAGACTGAGGCAATTTTGGGTGGAGCAGCTCGCTGGACTGGTGCAATTTCAGATGAAAAGAATGCTCCGTGATTTCGGGTGTCCACTGAGGTGGGCTTGCTAGCCTGAGTGAGGCAAACTCGAAGCAGCAGAGAAGAATCTTTCTTCCACAGAGGCATTCGAGGGTTTCAATAGAGACAATTTTCGGGGTTTACCACAGTCCCGAATTTCTTGTATAGTCTGAGTTTGGACTGAGTTTTTCTTTCGTTGGTCTGAGGAAGGTTTCATGGGAATAACATAGCAGCAAAGGAACCCAATTTTTCCACAGAGACAAATGTTTTGGGTTAAGACTTTTTTATGACAGAACCGAACTTTGACAAGGGTTTATATAGACTGTTTCTTTTTGCAAACTTCGTGGGTTAAATACAGTCCAACAATTCCAGCCTACACCCGATCCTTTCCACATAGACAAGCAGTGAACAGCCTGAGCTTTATCAACTGGTACAGACCTAGTTGTTGACATGCTCTTGGGGACTCCTAAGCAAGCAATCTGTCTCGGGGAAATTTAGGAGCTGTTCGTGTATTACAGCAGTTATTTCCACATTCTAATCAACTGCAGTTCATTTATGTCGACTTGGGTGACACAAAAAGGGGGCTGTTGATGAAATGCATTTGATGCGGTCATGCATTTTGCTACTGTTGCTTACAAGAGAGTACTCTTGATCCATTAAGGTACTAACACGTCAAATACCTTGACTGTTTTGGAATGGTTGCCAATAACGTGAAGAGACTTATTTTATTTCAACACCTGTGCAACATATGAAGAACCCGAGACAATGCCAATGACTGAAGATACTCCTCAAGTGCCTATCAATCACTATGGTATCCAACTGATATTTGTGGCATGAAGTTTTCAAATAGGTCATTGATCTGGTGCCTTGACTTGCGAGGATTGTTTGAAGAATGTGATCAGCTTGAGAGATAAAAACAGTTTGGCAAATGCACTATCCTCATCTGCAGTGGCAGCCTGATACTCAGTCAGATCCGAGTTTTTGAAGCCTTCATCCTATAGCTTCAAGTCTCCAACAAACACACATCTAAATGTGAGATCTTCTACACAGTCAAGTGGAGCAGGAAGGAAGAACTCGCTGTAGGAAGTGCTAGGGTAATGATGGACACAACATGATGCTGATATATAGCAGCAGATCTCCGAATTGTGATCTTCTACAGACAAGATGATGATATGACTATACAAACCCTCTGATGTACATTAAACCTAGTATTCTACGATGATGATACACCATATGCTCAGTCAATGATATAGTGTGCTCAGTTAGTGATATATCCAATATGTTCTGTCAGTATGAAGAATGATGTGTTGTTGAAACAGACTCGAACTCCTAGCAGCCAAATGACTTCCTTGATATGATAGTGGGGCATGGAAGTGACAGGCTGATGACAATGACAAAGATAGCTACATGGTGGCATGACAATAATTGACAGTAAGAGACTGATATGCTGTGATATGTTTTGACTCCTGAGTGATATGCTGAGCACACACAGTGATATAATTCAGTACACAGCCCAGATCCATTGAATGGACAACCAAGGTAAGTGAAAGGTGAAGGTATGTATGTGTGCCCTAAGAAGTTTATACATTGAGATGCTAGAAATATATGATGCCTTAGAAATATTTGCACAGTGAAGTATGTACATCTTAGAAAAGTTTGCACAGTGAAGTATGTTGCTTATAATGTGGAAAGAATAAGTTGTGGCAGTAAGCAAAGGGTATGAACAGTCCTTTTGCACAGGTGAACTATGAACAATGTTCAGATCAGAAAAGTGATGTTATATACTATGATGTATATCAGCAGTGATGTCCAGTACAATGGTGTGTGAAAAAGTGGTATGTGTATAATAATGATGATGACAAGGCTTGGATAATGCCCTAGTTCCAATGCATTGACAAGTTTGAATAAACAGTCTGTTTTGAGGGTTAGATGAGGATGAGCAACAGAAATTGACCAGTAGTTTGATAAGAAGAACCCAGAGAATGACCAACAGAGATACATGAGCAGTGTTACAGTAGAGTTTATATGATGAGCAAGGATGATGAGCAGATGAGCATGAGCTGAAACAGTTGACCACAGATTAAAGAGACAAGTGATTGATGAGTTGATGTAACAGTAAGCTTTAATTGTAAAAGCAAGCTTGTCTTGCTTTTGAGGTTAGGATACCTCAAACCCTTCTTAGCAGGGTCTAAGAAAACCAGGTAGGGTCCTAGATGAAGAGTAGGTGCTCTATGTATCAGTAGGTGCTGATTTTACCTAACGGTTGTAGCCGGACCACAACTAATACAAAAATATTACAAAATTACATTGTGTTGTGTTCTTTTGGGTTATGGTTCTTGATGATTTAAATGCTATGATATGTGAATGATGAAGTTTATGAAATGATTATGAGATTGGATGAATGATGAATTGTTAGTTGATTGTGACAAGCTAATGAAAGTTTAAAATTGGCTTCACACTGATTCACCCCCCCTCTCAGTGTCTAACAGTATCTAGGTGTATGGCATCAACCCGAAAATTATTTTCAAGTCTCAAAGAGCACAATTTAGGAGTTCAGATCGAACTTGGTAATGTTTCCAAGTGTTTATTAACAAGAGTTCACATTATTTTCTTCCAACTCTACTCAAGTAACTCTTTAGAATTTGATGATACGTTATTTATTCTAGGTCTCAAGAAAAAAATGCTTTCAATTTTAGTTATGGAAGATATGGGATTTGCAATAGAGTTCAGAAACTAACAAGTCATTATAAAAATGAAGGAGTTTAAGGCAGATTCAATGTAGGTGGTCGTGGTTAGGTAATGGAACTTAAATAGGTTACAACGTGAGCTTGTTCAAGCCCTAGTTCATTTCATGAACAGCGTGTGCGAGTTGTGGCACTTGCATCATAGTGGGATGACTATTCTGAGAGAGCTTGTCACGGGTCTTCTAGAGTTCAACATTGAGCAAAATGGAGTATGCAAAGGGTGTGTGCTTAGCAATCATGCCAAGGCTGCTTTCCCAAGCAATGATAATAGGTCTAAGGAGGTTCTAAACTTAGTGCATTCAGATGTATGTGGAACGATGTTAATAGCATCAATCTTAGGAAGCATGTACTATGTTTCTTTCATTGATGATTTATTTCACAAAACTTGGATCTACTTCCTAAAAACTAGGGTTGAGGTATTTAACAATTTTTCGGAGTCCAAAGCTCTAGTTGAAAACTAGATAGAGAAGAAAATCAAAGTTTGAAATTGGATAATGAGAGAAAGTATACCTTCAATGAGTTCAAGGGTTTTCGCAAGTAAGAATCAAGAGGGAGTTATATATTCCACATAATACACAACTTATCGGGGTTGTAAAGCGAAAGAACAACATGAGGAAATATACCTCCAATGAGTTCAAGTGTTCTTGAAAGGATGCAAGAATCAAGAGGATGTTGTTTGTTAAGTACAATCTACAAGTTACTTGGGTTGTTAAGTCCATGATACATGGCCAAGACTTGTTGATGTTCCTTTGGGAAGAAGCATGCAATACAACATTCTACATTCCGAACATATGTTCTCATAGGATCTTGGACGAAACTTGACACCAAAGGATGCATTCACTAGTGTGAAGATTAAGATATGCCATTTCCGCATCTTTGGTTGTCCAATTTATATTCATGTACCAGTAGAGAAGAGACCAAGTTAGAGCCTGCCAATAAGAACAATGTGTTTTATGTTACAGTGAGACTTCAAAGGCCTAAAGGGACATTATTCTAGAGAAGCGAAAGATAGTGGTAAGCATGGATGTAAAGTTTGAGGAAGACTACACATCCATGAAGTATCATGAGCTTATTCCAATGATAGTTGACGAGGATAAGGAAAATCTAAAGGTTGAGCTAGGATCACCAATGACTTCCAGTTTGCATCAACAACCTTTAGGTGTAGACGAAGAGCAACAAACTCCTTCCAATTTGGATAGGAGACCTTGATGCTTCACTCAAACATTGAGGGATGCTCAGGATAATGTTGAAGCTCCCAAGAGCACATTCAAGGACAATAAAACACTAAAGAAGTTTCCAAACAACATGGCATTGATGAACAACATATATTCCTAGCCTTCCAATTTTCAGGAGGTAGCAAACAGACAATTTGGAGGGATTCCATGGTGGAGTACACCTCAATCATGAAGAATGATGTATGGCCCATAAGGGCAAGTATAGAGGGGATATGAGTAGTGAGTTCCATGTGGCTCTAGAATATCAAGCATGCAATAAATGACAACATAGAGAAGTACAAAGCGATATTTTTGGTGAGAGGGTTCTCCTAGAAAAAAGGAGTGGACTACAAGGGAAATTTTTTCCTAGGCGTCAGGTACACTTCCATTAGAGCCGTTATGTTTTTAGTTTCCTTTATGGGATGGAGGATACATTCGATTGATTGTGAATACATCTTTCCTCAAATGGATAATTGAGGAAGAAGCGTACATAGAGCAACGTCTGGACTTCGAGATTAATGGGAAGAGTCCCAAGTTTCAAGGTTGAAAAAATACTTATATGGGCATAAGAAGGGAGACATAGATCATGGTATTCCAAGATCGATGGATACCTGTGGAGGATAGGATTTACTAAAATTGAAGCAAATATTTAATTCCATTATATATTTGTTGGGTTTGATTATTCTTTTGTTGTATGTTGAAACGGGAAGAGCACCTCAAGGTGCTACTTTAGCTTGGGATCAACAATGATATCCTAGTTCCTTACAAAGCAATGTTCCGTGGCACTTAACTCAGTAGAGGTGGAGTACATGCCAACAAATATTGCTAGTTTTGAGGCCACCTAGCTTTGTAAGTTACTTGCAGAATTATTTGATTAAAAGATGGATAACATGGTGATTTACTGTAATGATTATAGTACCAAATTTTTTGAGAATCCGATGTTTCATGACAGTTCCAAGCACATTGAGATCAAATACCACTTCATTTAAGACACGATTCACAAGGGACTAGTTAATCTCCAATGTGTACCCACATATCAACAAGTTGGAGATATTTTGACTAAGCCCTTAGCATAAGGGAAGTTTGAAGTATTCGAAAACAAACTTGCATTGGTGCATAATTCCTACCTTGATTTAGTAAGGGAGTGTTTAGGGTTCCCTTACACCAGCTAGCGGCTCCAATACAAATGGTTCGCTGGGGACAATCTTGGATCCGAGCCGAGGATCTGGGGTTGGATGCACATTACACCAGGGATCTGGTGGAGTATATCAGATCGCTCACCAGATATCATATTCTTTCGAGAGATCGGGAGGATATATTAATATGGAACTTTGCACCAGCAGGGAATTATACTCCGAAGTCAGGATATACCGTTCTGAGTGGAATGGGATTGGACCGTGAGGTGGTCTAGTGGTGGTAAACTCTATGGAAAATCAAATGTCCACCCAAAAACAAACTCTTCATGTGGTGTGTTCTTGAGAATAAAGCTCCGACCTGGGACAATTTGCAAAAGAGAAGTTTCCAGGGTCCGGGTAGGTGTTCACTGTGTAAAGGGGAATCTGAATCTGTCATACACCTCTTTCTCCATTGCCCATACACCTTGGCGGTCTGGAAGGAATGCACAAAACACTTTGGCATAAACTGTGTTTGGAGGGGGGATACCATCTTACTGGCTTGGGAATAGTGGAGACGAACTTGTCCGAATGGCTCCTTGAATGCTCTTCCTCTCCATGTCATTTGGGGTGTTTGGTTAGCCTGCAACAACTTAATTTTCTCTGATAAATGTTGCACTCCTGAGATTATTGCCTCACTGACCTGTGGGATTATGGAAGCTTTTCCACATCATATCAGAGCAAGACAACAGAGGCAGACATTAGAGGTCGAAATTGATCAGGGTGCACCTTGAGCGTTTTTCGATGGGGTGGCTCAAGAAAATCGTTGTGGAGGGGGTGCTATTATGTTTCTTAGGGAAGGTCATAGTTTTAAGATCGCGATGGGTTTAGGTGAAGGCAACAATAACTATGCTGAGCTACTCAGCTTAAAACTGTTACTCATTTTTGCAGCAGAGAAAGGGTGCCATACTCTGGTTTGTTTTGGTGATTCTATGAATGTCATCAATTGGGTAAAA
>LPNX010455372.1:1274737-1287995 GCA_001517045.1 Pseudotsuga menziesii | reverse complement strand
GGGGGGGGGGGGGGGGGCTCCTCATTGATCCTCTGGAAGTGGTTTTGTACACATTGCAGCTGTTACTTTGTTTTTTTTAGCTATGTATCTCGACACTTACTGTACGGCATTATATACTACTGTTTTTTGGTCCACTTTTGGGACTTTTTGGGCTCTTCTGAATTTTTGAGACCATGGTTGTCTGCTCGGGATTGTTCTCTCATCCCGATATCAGCTGCTTATTGTTTTTATATCTGGGACACCTGTTGGGTACTTCTTTGAATGCACTAAGATGTGTATCTGAAAACTGTAATTTTGTTACTCGAAAGATGAAATAAAATTATGCTTTTTTTCGAAGGGAAAAAAAAGAAAAAAAGGGAGTGTTTAAAAATATAGCTCGGATAGGATCTTTTGCACAAGTTCAATGTGAACATGGTGAAAATAATTCAAAATTACTCTATTTTGTAATTCACTTTAAGAAAAAGTGATGTCTTATAAATTTTAGGTGGGTATAACTGCATAGATCCATCTTAACTCTGTCTCTATCAAGCACTAAGAGGGATAAAATACCTTCAGGTGCAAACCCATTTTAGGGTCCTATTCCAACTATTCTAGGCACCAACTATTCCAATTTGGAATTATGTTGTAAATGCTAACACTTAAATCCTACAAATATGCAAAAATTATATTAATTAATTAATTATGAAGTAAAATAGTTATTTACCCATATATAATTGTCTAAGTGCCAACTATTTCATATTATAAACTATAACACATAAATCCTACAAATATTCAAAAGTTGCATTCATTAACTATTTATGAAGTAAAATACTTGCAATTTACCCAATTATTATTAATTTGCAATTATCATAAAACTAATATCTAACTTATTGTTATATTATTTACTTATGCATAATCAAAATATTTGAACGCCAACTATAAATCCTATAAATAGACAAAAAATCAAATCAAGGCAAGACTAACTAATACACAAAGATTTAGTTGTCTTGTAACTATTTATGAAAATATTTATTTAAAATGTGAGGATGCATGAGTGGAAATTGAAATTGAAATTCCATGTATATTTTTCACCTAAAAAAGTTTGTATCTTGATATTCACAATTCGATGTATATTTATATAGATCTATTTTACAATCTAGCCAATTTAAATTTGAGCTGACATGTGCTTGGTTATATATAGATTAGTTTTTGGAGCCGACATGTGCTAGGTTAGTGTGACAGATGTGACACTTCTCATCCACTTTGGGTTGTACAAAGCATTAGTTTTTTGAGCCGACATGTGCCACGTCAGTGTGACAAACGTGACACATCTCATCCACTTTGGGTTCTAGAAAGCGCCTCTCGGCGCAATAAAGTGTATTTAATACATTAGTGACTAATATTTAATCTCACATGTATATTTCACTAAAAGTTTTAGTAGATTAGGATTTCACTTGAAGTACAAAGGTAGGTCAAGGTAAAGAGTTCAAACATAGTTTTGTTGGATAAGGACAGTAACCCGAAGATAGAGCATGGTACATCTTTCAAGAGGAAGTTTTGTAGTAGCAATCCGTACAACAAAGGTCGTACAACCGATTCATACAATAATAAAGATATGTGCAATACTGTACAAATAACACAACCATACAATAGGCACACTTGTTTCTTGATTATTGTGTAGATCGTACTCTCTTTAATAGGACATAAACCTCAAATTGAGGTGGTTTTGTTTACTATGCAGCTACTAGTTTTAAACAATTGTGGTGGTTTCCTTATAAGCTCTAATTAGTTGAATGATAAGTTGATTTGTAGGAGAATTTCTTTTGTATATGTAATTGTTTTAAGCTTCCATTATTTACTTTTTAGCTATTGTGTGATTGTTGCTAAGTAAAGAAGTTATATTTCTACAATTAAATAAAAGACTTGTTTGATTGAGAACATAAGGACGACAATCACCTAGGGTTTGAAAATTTATAGAAACAAGGGGCTAATTAGTCATGATGGGGAAAGAGGGGATCCCATAGCCACACCACAGGTCTATTCATATATTTTCCCTTGGAAACTAAAAATGTTAATTTCAAACATATCTACACTAACTTTACTATACCTTGGTTTGTTATCTTATTGATGACCTTAGATACCCCTTGGAAAATAAAAAATGTTAATTTCAAATATATTTACATTGACTTCACTATACCTTGGCTTGTTATCTTGTTATCTTATTGATAATTTCAACTACCCTTGGTTTATTATCTTATTGATAACCTCAACTACCCTTTCAATAGGAATTTTTGTTTAGAGAGAAACTACATTAAAACTCACAAGAATGCCATTCATGTCAAGTCCTTAATCGCAATGACAAAAGATGTGTACCTTTCATAAAGAAATTTGTGTTATCCACAAAAGGCTTCAGTTTACGAGTCAAGTTTTTGGCAAGCTTGTATGTTGGTATCCTGTCATGTTGACTATGGGGTCTAAGTGGAGCTTCTTAATGTACTTTGGGAAAACCATAAATCCTCAGCATGGAAGGACAACTAACAATCAATTTCTTGTTATTGCTTTCTATGCCCAATTCAATGGAATTGGAGACTTTCTTTGAGATTTTATTTAGAGGGTTTATATTGAGCTTTTTGTAACTTCCACTATTGTTTAGATGGTTGAGTTTTTTTTCAATATAGTCACTATTAAAACAACTAACAATCAAATTCGTTTTGTCTCTTTCTATGCTTGATTCAATGGAATTGGAGACTTCCTTTGAGATTTTATTACGAGGGTTTCTACTGATCTTATTATAACTTCCACTATTGTTTATTAGATGGTTAATTTTTTTTTTTCAAAATAATCAATGTTGCGCAAAACTACCGTCGCCCCTCCCAATTATGCTTTTAGAACTACAACTTCCTAACTGTTATTAAAGACCTTTTAAGAAACATGTTATCGTTTGGAGATGTTACTCCTTGGAGGTTTTGTCTTTTGGAGAATAATGGAACAATCCCATCAAATATTTTCTTTAAAGCCCTCCAACATGCCTTCAATTACATCTTTGATGCTACATAGAGTGGGCCTAATGGTTACGAACATGTGTTTCCTCCTAAGAGGTCATAGGTTCAAATACAGAGGGGTAGGGTATGTACATCTCTGTAGACTTTAGCAATTACATCATTTGGAAAAGGGGGTTCCCCTGTCCCACAAACGAGGGTCTCATACACCAAATCGGTGTCTGGCTTGGTTGTGACCTTAAAAATAGATTATTATTATATTATTTGTTTATTATTATAAAATGTCTTCAATTGAAGTATTGTGAAAAGTCATTGCGAGGATGAACCCTTTTTCCAGTAAACTTTTGGTGTTACCACCAAATTCCCGTGCTTATGGGAATTTCGAAAACCTACGTTTTAGATATTAAATTGAGGGGCTACACGTAGAAATTGTGGGCTATATTTGTGGTAACTGAAATTCCTAATTGATTTAAATTGGCAGTGTTATGGGCTTCCGCTAACATACTACATTCATCAGTTTTCTTATTATACTATTGTTGCATGTATCTAAGCTTCGTGCAATCTTCTTTGTAACCCCTTAGTTAAAACCTGATCTGTTACCCACCTGACTAATGGAAGCATTTCTTGTTCTGAAATGCTGACTTTTAAATGAACACGATTATTCCAAAAGAATCTTTAAACAAGATAAAGCACAAACTATTGTGCACTTCTTGTCTTACTAAAAACAATCAACAATTCAGCTATGGTCTCAACCCCTGAAAGAGATTATTTCAACAAACCTCAAAGTCACCTTGGCAACTGATGTTCAAATATGTAAAAAGACAAACACTTGCAAGTTGCATAAATATTGAAAAGTTTAGTGTCAACAAATATTCTCTATATAATTTTGATCACCAAGGAAATTCAATGGAATTTGTGTAACAATATCTATTGACATGAAATATAAATGCATTGAAGTAGCAACCTTTATATTCGCTTTAATACCTTAATTGCATCGGTCCCATCATATTCTTTGACAAACACCACATCCATTGATTGAGATTCAGATTTACTAAAGAAATTCTAGCTGTAATCATGGTCATTATTTTATTTATACATCGATAGAGATTACATTTCCAGTGAAGGTTTCAATTGTTTCCTTGACTGAGAAACTCGTGCTTGAGTTGAGAATGAGCTTTTATGGCCGTGACAATACAATTTGGTAGGCCTCGAAGGCTTCTTTATACCATAGTAGCATAATTCGAGTACGGATATGATTCGATACAGAAAAAATACGTAACAAAAAAATCTAGTACAAAAAAAATACGAGTACGTTGCTTATAGATTTAAAAAACTTATCTTTCAAATTTTAGAAAATTTTAAAATATATATAAACCATTCAATATTTGCATGGAGTATTGGAATTTGACGAGCAAAATGCTTTTCCTGAGCTTTTTTGCATGTCAAATACAGTGTATATTTTATACTTCCCGTCACAAAAAACCAAAGAAAAAATTAAAATGTCTATATAGTGTCCAAGACGAGGGAATTTTTTTCCAAATTCCTACCTTGTTTAGATATAACATTTATTTTTTCATTAAAAACAACTTGAAATATAAATCTTAAAACATATAAATCTAATAATGTATTTATAAATTTTATTATAAAAATATTAAATAATTAGAATACCAAAAATAAATTATAAAACAATAAAAGCAATTTCTAATAATAAATTCCAAAAAATATTATATTAACTAAAATCTAAAATCTAATATTATATCTAGTTACTAGACTTTGTATTTATATTATAAAATAAACCTAATATAAAAACTAATCTAATATTTGATATTTATAACTAAAATATAAAACAAAATATATATTATAAATTTTAAAGCTTTAAACTTTTAAAATGTAAAAGTAACACTAAACCACTATACAATTAAATAGTAGGGAAAAATTAAAAATAAAACAATGATATTTAAATAATTTTTATGTTATAATACATGCCCAAAAATAGGCGAATTTACTGTATTCGTAATATGCCGAATATTCAACGATTTTTGAACTCCCTCCAAATTTTCGTTCAGGAAAGTCCAATACGGTCGAATTATGCTTCTATGCTTTATATAGACTGATTTTTATGAAACGAACAATTTTTCCATTCCGTCTTCATAGATGTTTCTGTAAATATTTGCCCATGTGTTGAAATCCCCGAAAATATATGGAACTTCAATATACAATTTCATTTCTCTGTGGGCAATTTTATAAAATTGTTTTTACAACATTCGTCATCCCAGTCCCCGGATGCAGGTGCCAGTGAGCCCAACCGACAGCGCGGGGCGCCTCGGTCCGTGAGCCAGACGCTTGGCACCATGCATACTGGAGAAACCACCACCCTCGCGTCGACCTTAAACTCTCTCGTGCAGAAGGAGAGGAATGTCTTGTCTCCGCCCTCTTCCTAGGTTGGCTTCTGCCTGGAACAGTTCCATCGCATTCATGCCGAGTTTATTGGCTAAGGGTAAACAATTATTGTAGGTTCATAAATGTGACATTAAGTGGAAGGCCATGGAAGAACACAACATTGTCATTTGTGGAGCGTTTAATGCTTTGTTTCGATCTTATGGTTATTCTGTGAAGCAAGGAGTTCTATTTTGGTCAGTAATTCTCGTGTTCGCAAGGATTCTCCACTAGTCCGAAGCCTCTACAGGGAAGCTCATTCTCACCGAAACACACAATGGTAGACGGGTTCAACATCTTTGTTTGCTGCCACAAATTACTCCAATCCACCAGCCCCTTTTGCAACACCTGGGTACTTGGTTCCTCAGCATGTCCAGGCAACGAGGTACACCTATGAGAGCCAACAGTGGAAAAGGGAGGTCCCAGCATGGCCACAGTGTTCAGGTGGAGGAGGGGTACGAGGTAAACATCTCAATGCCGGTAAGAATCCTCATTGACAGCTGGGAAGGTAGAGTGGTGAACCAAAGTTTGGCCACTGGGCATGGTGGTAGCAGGATTAACCACTACCGGTTAGTCAATAATATGCTTGGAAATCTCATGGAGGACATGTTGGGAAATTGGAGTGCTGCTCAAGACACATTCCTCGCTATGAAGGCTAAAATGGCGAAAATGGATGGTCAACTGAACAGCTTGGACGCAACTTTTGCATGGAAATGCATGGCAAGCACTGCAAGGCAAGCCAAACACATGGATGGCGGGAGCTGTAGTGCGATAGGTGGTAAGTCGAGGGATGCAAGCTCGGTTCCGGCGCATCAGATGGTTCAAGCTGCGTCTTTCCCCATCCCAACCATCATTGAACCACTGTTCAAGTGTGTGTAGGAAGACGAAGGGCCTAGTAATGAGCCTTCCCAATTTGTGTTGGCCACCAATGCCAATGCCACCGGCAACTCGGAGGAAGAGGGGTGGGCTTGTCCCATCCTGAAAGAAACACCTCCTTCTTGAACAATGCTCAAGTCATCTTCAACGTCGCATGCTCCCCAATGATCAAAATGTTATCTCAGGTATTTCTGTTTTTTGTGAAGTCGGTTACGACTCTGTTTTTGTTTTTGGAAGGATAAATTATGTAAATATTATCATGCATGGCTACCTTTGGTACCTTAATATTCTGAACTCATTTTGTAATAGCTTTCTCAGACTGCCCTCCATTTTTTACAAGCTCGAGTGGTGGTACCACTACCTGAGGCTTCCTCTGGATTGGGCCAAATTTGTAACTTTTGTTCTCCTAGTTTAATTGAATTGCAACTTTACAAAAAAAAGACATTGGTCATCCCAGTGCTGATCAGTCACATGACAAAACAAAGTTTACCAAGAGATAACCCATGTGATATATAGTGCAAGCCTGATGACTGAAAAACAATTCAATGCAATGCCGGTTAAAGGTAGAACGAACCAAGTTTCATGCATCTCTCTATTCTAGCTATTAGGACAAGATTTGCATGAACACTGGACACGGATTCATTTTACCTTATGCTGGATAAAAAGAAAAAAGAAACAATAAAAAAAAACAATGCTTATCTAAACCTGACATTATTTGTTTTCTTGACCTTACCTACTTTAAGTCTCTTGAATGTGCCCTTTGAATGGAAACATACATTTTCTGAACTTTCTTCCTAATATAAAACCTCCCAAATACTTGAATATATGAACCAATCTATTAACTATATTATACTCAAAAAGCATAAAATTAGCATATAGATACACCTTATCCCTGAATCTAAAAAGCAATGAGAGATTCAAAAACTCTATGTACAAATCATAGTAGCAAGATTCGGTCACTTAAATTTGCATGGAAGTCACTTAAATTGAATATAAATGCTATAAAGTTGAGTAAATGCTTAAATATATTTAAATTTAGACCTTAAGATTTACTAAACTACTTATTAAAATTTAATTGTTAAGATAAAAGTGGAATTTCAATTCGAAGAATTAATGCTTAGGCTGCAGTTTAACTTTTAGCATAACTTTTAGCAGTTCAACTATTCATTAATTATTAATATAAAAGTAGAACTAGAATATCAGTATATATAATGATAACTCAAGCTACTATTTGTAATATTAGCATCATAATACAATGGCCACATTCATGAATCTTAAGTCTATGGTTTTTCATATAAATAAATATAAACTCAAATCACACAAGTAAGAATAATTACACGAATCATTTCAAACAAGTTTGTAACTACTATTCATGTAATTTCCTAATTGAAGTCATACATGTTACTTAATCAACATTAAAAAAGGTATTTACATTGAGGCCATGAGCCCATACATACATGTTAAACTATTTTTTCACATTGTTATATCATATGTAATGTTTCAAATTTGAATGAATAGTATATTTTTAAATTTTCTAAAATTTTTAAAATCCATGTTTTTGTATTTATGAGATGTCTGCTCCATAATTTAATCATAGTTTTTTATCATAATTGTTTCTTTTCATCATGAATTGTATTTGTACTTGAATATTGCTTATATGGTATACACCTCTCAACACAATCTGGGATTAAGATGGATCTAGCTAGTTATTTTATTTTCATTTTCTAATGTCAGCCCTTTTTTCCGTTTCTCTTCTCTTTTTGACATTAAAGGTCGGATGTCAATATTTTACCATTTTGTTTTATACATGTGATGCATCTCTTCCACCCCAGGCTGTAGAGTGCACTCAAAGCTTGACAAAAATAGGCATCCTGAAAGATGATCAAATAGTAGCCCTGAAAATTCAAGTTCAATATAAACAATAAATTTCATAACGAAGGGCATTATTATAAACAATAGATTTGGTAACGAAAGGCATTATTCGCCAGAAAGGACATCTCTGTGCATGTGTAAGCAAAAGGCATTCTTTTATCCCTCTGCCCTTAACGTTCTTCATATCTCTAGAGAGACAGAGAATTGTCATTCTATTTTCATCATTTAGAACGACAACACTATTCTATGTAGAATCATGGCATGAGGTTACCAGGAACAAATGATATTTGCAAAATGATCATTGTGTCTCATTATGTATTGACAACTTCTGGCAATTTCGGAAAGGCCAAAGAGGAAAAATTCAATTAAGAATCACTATGTACGTACAAAATGAAGAATGATAAAGAATGTCAAGAAATACGGACTAAAACTGTTAACGACCTGTATAAGATACAGGGGCTTTTTCAAATCTCAGGTTCTACATGCTGCTGGAGCACATAGTCTTCAGGAGTATAATAATCTGCTATTAGTCGGTACATGTATGAAGGGTTGTGTCCTCCACTGCAAAACAGAAGTAGGAGAATGAGCAATATATCATGAAACCCTGACTCTGAAACCAAATCCAAAATCTTACTGGTAAGAAATTATAAAGAGAAAATGGCATGGAAGAAACCATTTTATTCTATTTCTAATGCCATAAACAAGACACATTTATGATTGCATGTAAAATGAATTCACACAACCATCATTTCCATAGAGAAAAGCTGACACTCACGTATCAGTAATGAAAAGGTTCACGAGCTGTGGGGGAACATAATCAAATGCTGGATTGACAACATGCAGTCTTGAACCACCGGTTCCACTGTCGATACAGTCAGAGAAGTCTCCAAAATCCAACAATTCCGATGGCGATTTAAGATCATTCAACAAAACTTCGGGGTTGTGTGGATACAAAGGGCAGAGCTGCAAAAGAAAGGGGACTGACCTTAATGTTATACAGAAAATGAATCTTGATGCATCATTAATCTAACTGCCAATTGATCCTTTGCAGATTCAATAGGAGGGTACTCCAGAACAGAATGAGCCCAAAAAAATAGAAGACCAGTATGCTAGGCTTAAATGCCAACCTTAAATTTTGACAATAATCTGAATAAGATTGTATATTGTATGTTGAAGGTAACAGGAATAGTTTTGAAACTTGCTCAATAGAAAATCTGAAGAATTCTCAGCTGTAACAAGAGCTAGATAGCTCAACTTAAACAGCAATTATTCACCAAATTTCAAGTTTCACTTGAGAAAATTGAAGGTTAAAACTTAAAACTGGCTTTCATATGAAGGTAAAATTGAACTTCAGAACTTGAAAGTTAAACAAGACGGACTTCTGGTATCCCAAGTGTATTTGTATTAAAAAACTAATCAAATCATTCAAAAGATTCGATATCTACATTTCCTAAGTTCTGAATTATATGATGGTTTCTGAACTGTTATATAGATACTATCATATTTAAGAGCAACAACCATAGATTTTTATGATTTTTGTTTGTAATACACACACACACACCTAAATTATTTGACAACACCTTTGGCAGTTTTGATCAAATTTGTACCAAAATGGCTGGCATCACTCTGGTTCAGGAACACTCTTAATAGCAGCTTGTCTGTGCTTTGGCGAGCCAGATCTGTCAAATGTAAAATGAACTCTATGTCTAATGAAACATTTATCAAGCCTGCGATGATGTCAGATCAATATGCACTTACACTGTATCCTGAAAGTCAATTAGGTATCAAAGTGCTTTTCTTGAATGTCACAAAGTTATAATCAGCAGAATACACATACTCATTGCAATTGATGCAACTGATGAAGGTCTTGATAGCTAGTTCTGTTATTTAATTCCAATAATCAGTAAAACTTTGAAGTTATGAACTTTGAAGCACACCCAATCATCCCAGGGAATATAAAAAGAATGAAAAAGGGAGAAAAAATATTAACATTCATAGACAACAAAAATCCAGTCAACAGGATTGTTCATTAGTACAATATCTCAGTAGAGTGCCTATGGCCCTTCCCATGCTAGGTACAACAAGATGTAAACAGTACAACAAAGACACAAAAACACATTGTACAGTTGTACTGCAAACTAGGAGATGACATCAAGCAGAATACAGCTGTGACAAGTTCCAGTGTTTTTCATCTCCCAAAACCTACCTTCAAATGTTCTGTACAGAAGTGTCCATGGTTGTGGTGATCTACTATGCAATCTAGGATGGAAGTCAATTATTCCCCAATTACAAAGGTTTTATATTTGGTATGTCACTCTTTAGGTTGATAAAAAAATTTCTCGTCTATCCAACTCTTTTGTACATAGCAGAAATCAAACTAGACAAGGTTACACGAACCGTGGGTGCGATCGGAATCAGCTAAAGAATCCGATACAGGTGCGGCACTCATCCCAAAATTAGGAATCGGGGATTTGGAACCCTAACCCTAATTAACCTTAATTATCCTATGTAAACAACTTTATAATAGTAAAAACGAGGTGGAAGAATCCAAGAATCCGATTCGGGTGCGGTTAGGCCTAGGGCCGAATCCGGTAGCTATGACTAGCAAAATAGCAAATGCAAAATATACTTTAAAATCATGCATCAACTCTATCCTCATCTTTTTTGGATGTCTTTTCGTACACTAGTTTGGAAAACAAGAGCTGGGTTTTTTTAGAAAAGAAGCTACCCCTCACCCTCATTTTCAGGCTCTAGAGTTTTATGTGAATATTTTGGGGTACCTGTTAGTTCAAGAATACAAAATTTGTCCAATTCCTATGTTTACCTTTTGCTAAAATAATAATATCTACGTATAGAATCTTATAGACTTACCCCTAAGTATTGTGGGTAACTCCAATAATTAAAAAATTGCTTGGACCCCTTGCTTCTTGGATCTAAACTTTATCTTTGATGAGGCCCTTTCATTTTTAATCCCAACCCAATTTATTCCCTTCCTAATTCATGCATTTTTTACTCCTTTCTGGAGCTCAAATTGGTCTTCTTGGGCAAGGTGCTTCTGATATATATCTTTATTTCTGTAGCTGAAAGAACTTTTCCATGATGGATGGGAGGGAACACTTGCTAACTCTTTACTATATATGTACTCTCTTCGTGAATGCAAGATTGATTTGGCTCCGGGCCTTCCACCACTTTGAGCATTTTTTTGTAGCCTGTAAGCAATTTCCTCTTTCATATTTGAAGATTACTTCAATGCCCTTTACTTCTATAATATTGAAGTTAACTCCATTTTCCAGAAAAGGCCATTTCTCCAAGTTCTTAGTGAGAATGCATTGCTATTTGCCAACAGTAGCAGAGACAGTTATCATGGTTAAGAAAATGAGCCACTGCTACTTACAATATGAGGTTCTATGTTAGTTTTTGTACCTAGGAATTTGTTCCCTAAGTGACTTTTTGCCTAAGTCACTTAGAAAAGGGAAAAAGGTGACCCTCACATTAAAAGCTACTTAATGAGACTTTATAAAGTTAAAGTCACTTTTTGATAAATTTAAGTGGGTGAGTAAATTTATTTAAGTGATTTAAATAAATGTGATTTTTACTCTCATTGAATCTTAGCCATTGGATTGGATCTTTCTCCACCGTTGGATTAGATTCCAACTTAGGGTTTAGACAAAAAGGGTTGAGGGAGGCAAAACACTTCACTTTTTCATTTTTGGAGAAGGAGAGACTGAGTTGAGAGAGGAGGTCGAGCTAGGGCATTGGCACGATTCCCAAGAAGAGAGACTGCACAGAAATCGAGGGTACGGACTGCTGGCACAGAAATCGAGACAGTGTACGGACTGCATTTATTGCTGGTACGGACTGAACAGAAATCGAGGGTGTTGGACTGCTGCACAGAAATCGAGACAGTGTACGGACTGCATTAATTGCTGGCACAGAAATCGAGACAGTGTACGGCCTGCATTTAATGTTTGCACAGAAATCGAGACAGTGTACGGTTGCATTTAATGCTGGCACAAAAATCGAGGGTGTACGGCTGCATTAATTGCTGGGCACGTTTTTCAAGATTTTGAGATGAAATCTTGGGTGGAGATAAGTTAAATTTTCATTGTGTTTCTGTTCTGATATTTTGCTGAAGATAATAAAATCTCTCTCTCTCTCTAACTGGTTTTCCCCGTGGGGGGTTTTCCAGGGCTTGATTTTGGCCAAAAATCTCTGAGTCTATCATGTTATGGTGTGATTGTTAAATGTGTTTTTCAGCCTGTTAGTGTATTTTACTGTGTGTTTAATTGTTCAGTAAAATTTCATAAGTAACCTACAGCCTATGCATAACCGGCTGTAAGTGAAAACCACGAAATGTTGACATAAACCAGCAAACAGCAAAACGCAGAATTTCTTCATGGTATCAGAGCTTGGGGGCAGAAAACAGTGATAGTTTGCAGACACACACAAATTTTCAGATCTCAGAAATTTTTAGTATTTTACCTTCTGTTAGTGAGCAGCACTTTGTTGGGTTGGTGTAGAGATGGCTACAGGTCTTAGACTGGAGGATAGGCTGGATGGGACATGAAATTTTGTGCCGTGGAAGGCCAGAATTTTATTGATACTGGAGGAGAATGAGTTATGGCCGGATATAGTTAGGAACACTACAGCTAACCCGGTTGTCATTCCCGCATCAGCAGATGCAGCATCTCTATCAGCTTTCAACAAGAAGGACTGTAAAGCTAGGAGGATCATTCTAGATGCAGTTAAAGACCACATAATCCCTCACATTTCAGGCAAGACTAGGGCACACTTGATGTGGTCAGCCTTGATCAGTTTGTATGAGAGTTCCAATGAGAACAGGAAGATGGTTCTCAAAGAGAAACTCAAAAGTATAAAAATGAATGGGGGTGAGGGAGTCACAGCATATCTTACCAGCATTTCTGCAGTTCGGGATGAATTTGCAGCGGTTGGGGAGGTGGTAGCCCCTACAGAGCTAGTACGCACAGCAGTGAATGGGGCTTCAAAGCCCTGGGGTGCATTTGTGCAAGCCATAGTGGGCAGAGAGAACCTACCTACCTGGGATAGACTTTGGGATGACTTTGTGCAGAAGGAGA
>LPNX010455372.1:1258735-1272412 GCA_001517045.1 Pseudotsuga menziesii | reverse complement strand
GATGAGCGTCTCATTGCACATTGCAAGAGAGATCTAGCATCGGAGTACGAGATGACAGACATTGGACTGATGCATTACTATTTGGGGATGGAGGTTTGGCAGAAGCCTGGACATATTTTCCTTGGACAGGGGAAGTATGCAGTTGATATTCTGAAGAGATTTCGGATGGAGGACTGCAGGCCGATGTGTACGCCTATGATCACCAACTGGAAGCAACTTCATGCTTCCGAGGGTAAATTGGTGGATCCCACTTTATATCGTCAGCTCATTGGGTCATTGATGTATCTGGTCAATACCAGGCTAGACTTGTGTTTTGCGGTTAACACTCTTAGTCAGTTCATGGTTGAGCCTAGGAGTGTGCACTGGACTGCCGCAAAGCACATACTGAGATATCTTGCAGGTACGGTGGATTATGGTCTGGACTACAGGGGTTCGGGTGGAGTCAGCTTGGTTGGGTTCACAGATTCAGACTGGGCAGGTTGTGTGAGGGATCGGAAGAGCACTTCGGGTTGTTGTTTCAGTTTGGGCTCGGCAGCAGTGTCGTGGTTCAGTCGGAAACAGAAGTCCGTTGCACTGAGTTCTGCTGAGGCTGAGTATATGGCAGCCAATCAGGCTACTTGTGAAGCACTGTGGCTTCGCAAGTTATTGGTAGATTTATTTGATCAACAGCTTAGGCCTACGGTGATCTATTGTGACAATCAGAGTTGCATTCAGCTCTCTGAGAATCCAGTGTTTTATGACAGGTCGAAGCACATTGAGATCAGGTACCATTTCATCCGTGACTATGTTCAGAGAGGGGCAGTTGAGCTACAGTATATATCCACTGATGAGCAGGTAGTAGACATTTTGACGAAGTCTTTGGGGAGGGGGAAGTTTGTCTTCTTCAGAGATAAGTTGGGAGTGGTGTAGAACACCTTCCTCGGTAAAAGGGAGTGTTAGTTTTTGTACTTAGGAATTTGTTCCCTAAGTGACTTTTTGCCTAAGTCACTTAGAAAAGGGAAAAATGTGACCCTCACATTAAAAGCTACTTAATGAGACTTTATAAAGTTAAAGTCACTTTTTGATAAATTTAAGTGGGTGAGTAAATTTATTTAAGTGATTTAAATAAATGTGATTTTTACTCTCATTGAATCTTAGCCATTGGATTGGATCTTTCTCCACCGTTGGATTAGATTCCCACTTAGGGTTTAGACAAAAAGGGTTGAGGGAGGCAAAACACTTCACTTTTTCATTTTTGGAGAAGGAAAGACTGAGCTGAGAGAGGAGGAGGTCGAGCTAGGGCATTGGCACGATTCCCAAGAAGAGAGACTGCACAGAAATCGAGGGTACGGACTGCTGGCACAGAAATCGAGACAGTGAACGGACTGCATTTATTGCTGGTACGGACTGCACAAAAATCGAGGGTGTACGGACTGCTGCACAAAAATCGAGACAGTGTACGGACTGCATTAATCGCTGGCACATAAATCGAGACAGTGTACGGCCTGCATTTAATGTTTGCACAGAAATCGAGGGTGTACGAACTGCTGCACAAAAATCGAGACAGTGTACGGCTGCATTTAATGCTGGCACAAAAATCGAGGGTGTATGGCTGCATTAATTGCTGGGCACGTTTTTCAAGATTTTGTGATGAAATCTTGGGTAAAGATAAGTTAAATTTTCACTGTATTTCTGTTCTGATATTTTGCTGAAGATAATAAAATCTCTCTCCCTCTCTAACTGGTTTTCCCCGTGGGGGTTTTTCTAGGGCTTGATTTTGGCCAAAAATCTCTGAGTCTATCATTTTATGGTGTGATTGTTAAATGTGTTTTTCAGCCTGTTAGTGTATTTTACTGTGTGTTTAATTGTTCAGTAAAATTTCATAAGTAACCTAGAGCCTATGCATAACCGGCTGTAAGTGAAAACCTTCGAAATGTTGACATAAACCAGCAAACAGTAAAACGCAGAATTTCTTCATTCTACAATTCCAATTTGATTTACATGTACCCCTTTAGTACAGGAATAAGACATTCATTAGAATCCCAACAGTAGCAGAGACAGTTATCATGGTTAAGAAAATGAGCCACTGCTACTTACAATACGAGGTTCTACAATTCCAATTTGATTTACATGTACCCCTTTAGTACAGGAATAAGACATTCATTAGAATCCCATGTCTTGCTAAAAGGCGATCAGTCCCTTTGAAAAATGGATAACCCTAACAGTTCCAAAATATATACTGATACTCCTCACTTCATACAATTGGTTATATCTTTGGTCAAAGCTTCCCCATTCCGGATCAAAGCACAATTCCCTTCATTTCTAACCTTGTGATTTTTTGTACTCCTTTGCAGAACCTAACTTGGTCTTCTTTGAACCAACTACCAAGTGCTCTCTGATTAATATGTTTTATTCTTAACGAGCAGTTTAGGAAGACTGCCATTTTGTGTTATTGACTTTCTACTATCTAACTTGACTCATGCATGTCTTGGTTTTCCTTATTTCATTTGGACTAATCATATTGCACTTTAGATCACTGTATCAAATGTCTTAAGATGGTCTTGGAAGGTGATAATAATTGTATTCAATGTGATAACTGTATCTAGCTTTTGGTACGAGGCTTAATTATCAAAAGTTTAAATTTGCTACTTACATTTCCCTGTGTTAAACTAGCAGCAACAAGGAAGGTCTTCCTGCATGCAAAAGACTTAAATTAGGAAGCCAATTGTATTTAATTATTTTCCTTAAGTTTACTTTGGAAAATAACTAAAGTGATCTAAATGTTTATTAACTTTAGTGAAACACTAGTTAAAGTGAAAGTGAAATTACGGTTTTTGCTTAACCTAAAGTTATAAAAGAAAGATCAATTGGTGGAGAGGACACACACTTGTGTTCCGAGAGAGACAGGATACAGACAGAGAGAAAGTCAGACAAAGGATTTAGCTGGAAAGACGGAGGAGTGAGCAGAAAAATCACCGAGCTTCGTACAGCTGGGCCGTACACTCACACAAGAGGGTGTTGAGGTTTAGCTGAGATTTTCCCAGTGATTTTGCCGAGTACTGCATTCACCAGGTTTGGGTGAATTTGTAGTGATAATAAAAGTTCCATATTTTCTCATAATAAAATCTATGTCTGACTGCTGCACCGATTTTCCCATCTTGGGTTTTTCCAGGGGTTTCCATACCCAAAATAATAGTGTCAATATTGTGATGTGATGTTGTGATTAATTTCTCAGTTTTATATTCCGTTGCATACTGTAAAAGATATTCATGTGTGGTTATCAGTAGAGATTTGCATGCACTGTTTAGCCCTAGTTTGAATATTAAAGGAAAATTTACATGGTATCAGAGCTCTGGTGAGCTAAAGTTGAGAGATTTGCAGCAACAGTGATAGATCAGGAGTAAATCTATAGGAAGACACAAACCTAGACTTCCAGATCTAGGATTTGACAAGTACACTTCACTATGGTCGTGCAGTTGAGAGTTGAGGGCAGACCCCAGGGTGCTCAGAACTTTCCTACATGGAAAGAAAGGATCACAAGGATCCTGGACGTTAGTGATGCAGAGGAGCATATTGACTCCACGAAGGTTGCACCCACAAATCCGGACAGATTTAGCAGCTTGGAAGAAGATTGATTCCAGAGCTATGTTGATTATCATGGATGGAGTGAAGGACCATATAGTCCCTCACCTTTTTGGTAAGAAGACCGCAACAAAGATTGTGGACTGCTTTGGAGAGTCTGTGCCAAAGCAAGAACAAGAACCGAAAGATGGTGTTGCAAGAGAGGATGCGCAACACCAAGATGGCCAAGGGAGAAGGAGTGGTGCCTTATCTCACGAGGCTCACACAGATCAGGAACGAGCTTGGAGCTGTTGGCTCTAAGAGAGTGGATGAGGCGCTAGTTTGAATAGCCCTCAATGGCTTCTATAAGCCATGGGACACCTTTGTCAAAGGTGTTGTGGCTAGGGAGAAGCTCCTTGATTGGAAGAGACCATGGGATGACTTTGTGCAGGAGGAGACCTGCATGGATCAAGGATCAGGCTCATCTAACAGTGCCCCATAGATTGTGGATGAGGAGGCTCTAGCCCTTACAGGTAAGAGCAAGGGGAAGGCAAAGAGAAAGAAGGATGGTAAGAAGAACCTTGACATGTCAAAGGTCAAGTGGTTTATCTGCCACAAACAGGGACACTTTGCCTCCCAATGCCCAGACAGGAAGAAGAAGACAAACACTCAGATGGCTGGATCTGCAAAGGTGGATGAGTTCAGTAGGAACTTCGATGAGGAGTTCTGTTTGATAGCTTGCATGGCAAGCACCACAGGGAGCAGCATATGGTACATCGACAGTGGAGCATCTAGTCATGTGACTGGACAGAAGAGATTCTTCAAACTTGCAGGAGGGTGGAACGGCGATCCACGTTGAGCTGGGTGATGATGCGCAGTACTAGGCGCAGGGAGTTGGCACTGTTTCGTTTGAGAGGGGGTCTGGCAAACCCCTCAGTTTTGCTAATGTGTTGTATGTTCCAAGACTAACCAAGAACCTTATATCAGTTTCCACTCTGGAGGGCAAGGGATATCAGGTGAAGTTTTGTGACCATAGAGTACATATCAGGCCCAAGGGATCAAATAGGAGCTTGGATCGGGTGATTGACAGAAGGAGAGAGAAAGTGTACAGATTACACTTTGAGCCTGCAAAGGCTCTAGTCAACAGCAGCAACAGCAGTCAGGGTTGTTGTGGCATAGGAGAATGGCACACTTACACCATGGAGCACTGAAGCATTTGAGACAGGCAGTCATTGGAGTTCCTCAGGTACAGGAGGAAAAGCATAACCACTGCAAGGGTTGTGCTTTGGGGAAGAACATCAGGAAGCCTTTCCCGCAGAGTGAGCACAAGTCTAATGAGCCCTTGGACTTGGTGCATTCGGATGTATGTGGACCTATGAGTGTCCATTCATTCAGTGGTTACAGTTACTGCGTAACTTTCATTGATGACTATTCCAGGAAGACCTAGATCTATTTCCTGAAGGCCAAGTTAGAGGTCTTTGAGAGGTTTCGAGAGTTTAAGACTCTCGTGGAGAACCAAACAGTAAAGAATATTCGGGTGTTGAGGACAGACAACGGGGGTGAGTACACTTCCAATGAGTTCGTGGAGTATTGTTCGGCTGAGGGGATCAAGAAGGAGCACATTGTGCCCCATACCCCACAACAGAATGGAGTTGCAGAGCAGAAGAACAGGACTATGGTTGGAGCAGCCAAGGCCATGCTATTTGACCAGGGATTACCACTATTCCTCTGGGCCGAGGTGTACAGGACTGCAGTATTCATTCAGAACAAGTGTCCCCACACAGATTTGGGGAGGAAGACACCAGAGGAGGTCTTCACAGGAACTACGCTAGATGTGAGTCACAATCACATATTCGGCAGTGTCTGCTATTGTCATGTTCATGCTGACAATAGGAAGAAGCTAGACCCTTCTAGAGAGAAGGGGTTACCTGTTGGTTACAACGAGATTTCAAAGGCATATAAAGTTTACATTCATGCTCGCAAGAGGATCATTGTGAGCAGGGATGTCCACTTCGATGAGGACAGGACCTTGCGGAGATCTCTGGACTTACTAGCAGAGCAGCAGCCAACACAGGAGCCGGGAGTCAAGTTGGAGGAGCCATATGTACAGGTACAGGTACAGACACAAAGCACAGGTTCTGGTGGTCGGAGGGATTCAGGTGGATAGGATCCTAGAGTTATTGAGGATGAGCTGCAACAGAAGACAGATATCTAGTAGCTGCAGCAGGTTGACCCTAGGCCAAGGCCTAAGTGGTTTAGGTCCACAGTACAGGATTCCAGGCAGGTTGATCCTCCACGCAGATCTTTTAGATGGAGTGTACCACCAGAGAGGCTTAGTTATATGGCGTTGATGAGAGAGTTGATTAACTCTAAACCTTCCAGCTTCGGGGAGGCTACACAACATGGTGTGTAATAGGAGGCTATGGTTGAGGAGTATGACTCCATTATGAAAAACCAGGTATGGGAGGTTGTGCCGAGGTCACAAGGGAAAAAGGTGTTGGGATCTAGATGGATCTACAAGGTGAAGCAGGCAGCAAATGGAAGCGTGGAGAAGTACAAGGTGCACTTCGTGGCAAAGGGGTTTTCACAGAAGGAGGGTATTGATTATGAGGAGACCTTCGCCCCTGTTGCCAGGTATTCTTCCATTCGGACCATTATCTCACTAGCAGATGAGATGGGGTTGGCGTGTCCATCAGATGGACGTCAAGGCTGCCTTCCTCAACGGAGTGATAGAGGAGGAGGTGTATATTGAGCAGCCAGAGGGGTTTGATGTGGAGAAGAGGGAGACGCATGTATGCATATTGCATCGAGCTCTTTACGGGCTCAAGCAGGCACCTCGAGCATGGTACTCGAGGATTGACAACTATCTACGGGAGATGGGATTTCAACAGAGTGAGGCTGACCACAACCTGTACTTCTTGACAAGTGAGGTGCCTCTCATACTAGTCCTATGTGGATGATCTCTTTTTGACAGGAGATGAGAGGCTGATTGGAGATTGCAAGTCTAATCTTGCAGTGGAGTTTGATATGAAAGACCTTGGGTTGATGCATTACTTTCTGGGCTTGGAGGTTTGGTAGAGAGATGGATGCTTCTTCATTGGACAAAGGAAGTATGCAGTAGAGATCTTGAAGAGATTTAGGATGGAGGACTGCAAGCCTATGGCCATACCTCTAGTTTCCAACTGGAGGAAGATTGATGCATCAGGGTCAGATAGATTTGATCCTACCTTGTATTGTGTTATCACATATATAGTAGCCGGGCTACCATATTCTATTTTTCAGATTCCAATACATTTTTCAGCCAGCTTCCCTACATATGAGATGCTGAGATGAGCATTTATTATGGATCATTATTTGATTGATGGACTATAGTACTCTCCCATGCCATGACTGAGTCTCAAGACACTCAGATTTGAGGACCAATGTAGCCATTTAGTCATGTACAAAGCAGTTAGCAATGCCCAGATTTGTATTAGTGTTTTCTCATTGGACAAATGTTGGTTCAAATGGATTATTTTCACGCTTATGACTCGGATTGTATTATATTGTGTTATGGTTATCATTGCTCTTATACTTATTTCTGTGACGTGTTAGCATTTAGTGTCATGATCTGGCGGTCATATAAATATGTGGACTTGTACGTATCTATATTATGTATTGATGTCCCTACTAAGAATTGGAAGTTCTTGATCTATACTCATCAGTTTTACCCTCCTTAGGGAGAATAGAGGTAGTCATTCCCACCATACCTTGGCTTGCTAGTGTTGGTTTCATTATTCATTGTCTACACTCATCCATTACCTTCCAGTTGTGTTTTAGCCCGACTTACTACTTGACTTGTGGCATGGAGGACCTTTCCCCGCTAGAGCCTTTGTTGGACAAGCCTTCTTGTTTAATTGTGTCTCGGCTCTGAGTTGCCTAGGATGTGTTTGCTTACCGGAAACAAGTAGCGCTGCCATCAATACAATGTATTTGGAAATAAAATGAATATCTATGAAAAAGCCCATTCATGAAAAGTAGTGTTTTTAAACATACATGAATGCAAGGCTAGCCTAATGAAATTGACTTTTAAAAAATGAAATAGCTTGAACATTCATGAAAAGTAGTGTTTTTTAACATACATGAATGCAAAGCCTAAAATAATAAAAGTCCGTACAAAAATATACGTGGACCAAGGCTATGGAAAATCAAAGGCCCAAAAAGCAATAGTTCCTAAAAGTTATATCTAAAGATTGTTGGCCTTACTTGTATTGAGTTGGATTGTGAGCATTTCTCAAGGTGAGTAAGCACCTTTGAAGTAGTTCACCCATTTGTGAGGCACTGCCATCCCCTTTGTTGCTGTTTGTCCGGCATATGGCTAGAGTGAGTATTCCCTTTCCATATCCAAAGTGTCACAATGTCGAGTTGGTGGTCATCGTTTGTCCAAGCCTTATAAATTTTAGCCTTCACCCTTCACTAGCAAATTGACTACAACTATGAAGTGAGTATGGTCTTGAAAGTCTGATCTGAGTTATAATTAATAAATGAAACCCTATATATGTATTTGGTTGATGTGGCTGGTTTACCCTGATCTGAAAGTGGCTGGTTTGCCCTAGATCTGAGAAACTGACCTCCCAAACCCTAGCGTTGTCCACCATTTTTCTACTTTTTCTGGGATCTGTTTTTCCGGCAAAATACATTCGTGGGTTTGTAGATCGGGTCATCCTCTCACCAAATCACCTTCAACACTGAGCTAGAAGTTGACAGGTTGCCCTAGATTTGAAAAACTGACTTCCCAAACCTTAGCGCTAGCCATCCTACTGCTGGTTTTTCCCATGATCTGACTTTTCCGGCCAAATACCTTTCTGGGTTTGTAGATCGGGCTATTTTCCAGGTGGGTTTCCTCCAATGCTGGGCAGATAGTGACTCCATTGCCTTAGATCTGACAGGCATTGATCTCTAACCCTAGCGCTACCCCCTCTTTGGCCTCTTTTTCCTGAGATTTGACTTTTCCCTGGTGACTCGAGTACTATGACATTGTCATATCTTTTATCGAGTCTTTCCTTGGGTACTAGATAGCCACAATCCTGTCCTTGCCCTCCCTGCATTGGTTACGTTTCCCAAGGCAGCGGATATCTTTACCTATTGCTAGTACCTTAACCCTAGATCTAGCTTTTACTTCATAGGTCACCTGTGTCCCACTTTGGATCAAGCCTTACTCTTCCTAAACCATAATCCAACGCCTTGGTTCACTTAGTGACATCATCCATAGATCTAGGGTTTCCATTTACCTCACACCTTATGTACCTCAAATCCATTTGATCTGATCTGGTGTCTTGGTTTGATCTCTCTTGTCGGGAGTAGATCCGGGTCTCCCCCTTTGTTGTCTTGGGCTAAGATAACATAAAGTGAAGACTGCCTCGCTTGACGTGACAACCATCCATTTGGGAGTCGAGGCAATCTTGGTTCCACCTCCTGAGTTGCTTGTCCCTCTACCGTCCATCCTAGATCCATCTCACATAAGAAACTACAAGGTTGGTGATACATATCGTCAGCTTATCGGATCGCTTATGTATCTGGTCAACACTCGACCAAACATCAGCTTTGCAGTCAACTATTTGAGTCAGTTCATGGTGGACCCTCGAAGAGTGCATTGGACGGTTGCGAAGCACATACTTCGCTACATCAGAGGTACAATGGAGTATGGATTGGTTTATGAGCGTAGGGGGAGTGTACAGTTAGCAGGTTTCACAGATGTTGACTGAGCAGGATGTGTAAAGGACCGAAAGAGTACTTCAGGTCGTTGTTTCAGCATTGGATCAGGGGTTGTCTCATGGTTCAGCAGGAAGCAGAAGTCAGTTGCATTGAGCTCGGTAGAGGTTGAGTACATGGCATCCAGCATGTTTGCTTGTGAGGGTATGTGGCTAAGGAAGTTACTTGCAGGGTTGTTCGAGTGTGAGCTAGAGGCTACAGTAGTTCACTGTGATAATCAGAGTGGCATCATGCTATCTGAGAATCTAGTATTCTATGACTAGAGCAAACACATAGACATTAGATACCACTTCTTGAGAGATTGTGTTCAAAGAGGAACCATTCGGTTGGAGTACATATAGACAGATGAGCAAGTGGCGAACATTTTCACCAAGGCACTTTGCAGACAGAGTTTTGTGAAGTTCATGGATAAGTTGGGGTTGCTACCGAATCCCTTCCTCGTTGAGAGGGAGTGTTAAACTAGCAGCAACAAGGAAGGTCTTCTTGCATGCAAAAGACTTAAATTAGGAAGCCAATTTTATTTAATTATTTTCCCTAAGTTTACTTTGGAAAATAACTAAAGTGATCTAATTGTTTATTAACTTTAGTGAAACACTAGTTAAAGTGAAAGTGAAATTAGGGTCTTCGCTTTACCTAAAGTTATAAAAGACATTTGTATTCCGACAGAGACAGGATCAGACAAAGAGAAAGTCAGACAGAGGATTTAGTTGGGAAGATGGAGGAGCGAGCAGCAAGATCACCGAGCTTTGTACAACTGGGCTGTACACTCACATAGGAGGGTGTTGAGGTTTAGCTGGGATTTTCCCAGTGATTCTACCGGGTATTGCATTCGCCAGGTTTGGGTGAATTTGCAGTGATTGTAAAAGTTCCATATTTTCTCATAATAAAATCTATAATTGACTGCTGCACCGGTTCTCCCATCTTGGGTTTTTCTGGGGGTTTCCATACCCAAAATAATAGTGTCAATATTGTGATGTGATGTTGTGATTAATTTCTCAGTTTTATATTCCGCTGCATACTGTAAAAGATATTCATGTGTGGTTATCAGTAGAGATTTGCATGCACTGTTTAGCCCTAGTTTGAATATTAAAGGAAAATTTACACTGTGGCCCTTCTCCATCGACATAGGTCTGTGGCTTGTTGCACATTCCTTTGACCCTGCCCCACATGTTTATACAGTTATAAAAAAGTGTGGGGAGCTGGGAGAGTAATGCATAACAGTAGTTTATCCCCATTCACTTCTTGATGAATGCTTATGGCGAGGAATGGTGAGAAATTAACAATTATTCCTACAAATGCAAAAAGCACTAGTTACATAGTAATTAAAGGATGTGTAAATTTGTAAAGCAGGGACAACTAATGAATATCCAAGTGAATTACCCATTCCCATGTTATCAAGTTTTTTGATCCACAAAGACCGCTGCCAAGGCACTCAATGAAAACATCACCTCTAGTGAAAGTACTAAAGGATGTGTGGGCCAGGGAAGGGTAGTAAACACTAAATCCATCTGTAGGTCTAAAGGCATGGCCCTATCATGCAACCTAAGGGTATACGTCTCCCGTGTCCACGTGTCCGACACAGACACGCTGTCAGAGTGTGTCGGACACGCACTTTTTTCATGTCCTAATTCAGGACACACGTGTCCCGCCCTGTGTCCAACGTGTCTGAATTCCAAGACACGTTTTCCGTGTTAAAGACGCCTGGGCTTGCTTTAAATCAAAATTTTCACATTCTTTATGTCATTTGCAAGTGTGGAGAGGGCTCTAAAGTGTGTTTGTTGTGCAGGTGAAGAAGATTTGAAGGATTTGGAAGGGTTTCTAAATGCATTGAGGGTGGATTTTGTTGGGTGGATTGCAAGCTCAACCATCAAACAAGAAGAACAATGTCTCAATCAGCTAGGGCAAGAGCTAAAGTGCAAAGGTAAGGGAGAAATGCCCCATCTAATGTCTCCCCTCCTACTCCTCCAAGCACAAGTTCTTCTACTCTTCCTGCTAGTGCTCCATTAAACCATGTTTAACAAGACAACAATCCCAAGAGAAAAAATACCCTTAGTGGAATTATGTGACAACGAAAGAAGGGCTTGGGGAAAAGCTAGGTGGGGGAGGCAATGTGTGTTGGACTTGCAATTTTTGCAAGAAAGAGTTTAAGAGCACGTACTACCAAGTTAAGGGCCATTTGTTGGCCCTTCCTTCTTGTGGGATTTCTTCATGTAAAGCAGTGAGTGTTACCCAAAGGAGGGATATGGGAAAAGAAGATCAAGAAGGCTTAGGCAAGGTAGCAACAATAAGCAAGAAAAAGAATGAGGATCCTCTTTCATTCTTAAAGAAACCTTGTAGCATCCGGCCTCCATTTCCACCTAGCAAAGGTGATACATATCCAGCAAGAAAGAGGCCATCTTCAAGTGGTCCAATGGACAGGATTTTCCACCAAGAGGCCTGAGAAGAGGTGGACCTTAGCATTGCATTCTTTTTCTACCTCAACTTCATCTCATTCAATGTTGCACAGTCATCATTGCTTATTGAGATGTGTCGAAGTCTCATTGAACGAGCTCCAACTGGTTATGTGCCTCTTGGTTCAGAGAAGCTTAGAACCACATTGTTGGTTGAGGCAAAGGAGGTGGATAAAATTGTTGAGCCAATTAGGTCAACATGGCCCTCATCCGCAGTGAGTTTGTTTCTGATGGATGGATGGATCCAACATGCCATCCATTCATCAATTTCATGGTATCTTCCCAAAATGGACCGATGTTCTTGAAAGAGGTGGATGCTCTTGGGAAATACAAGGATGCACAGTTTATGGGTGAGTTATTCATCAAAATCATTGAAGAAGTAGGTGTTGATTCTTGTGTAGAAATCATCACGGACAATGCACTTTTTGCAAGGCTGTTGACATGATTGTGGAAACCAAATACCCACAGGTATTTTCATTTTGGACACCTTTCATTGCTAATGTGCTCATTGTTTGAATTTATCACAAGATCCATCTAGGGGAAAGATCATTTTAATGATTTGAGTTGTTAGTGTTGTAGAGTCATTTATACTTGCTTGTATTGCTCTTACAGGTTTTTTGGACATCTTGCATTGTCCATTCCTTGAATTTAGCACTCAAATCTATTGCTTTAGATGTGACATGGATTGGCAACATTATTGAGGATGCATGCCATATCCATAACTTTGTACAAAACCACACAAATGCCCTCACCATCTACAAAGGGTACACATCCTTCATTGTTGAAGATTGCAGATACTCAGTTTGCTTCCTCGTTCATCATGCTCAAGAGGTTGAGGGAGGTCAAAACAACTCTTGGGTCCATGGTGATTTCAGAGTATTGGTCTTTCTGGAGAAAGACGGATCAAAGTGCTTCAAAAAAGGTGAAGGACATGGTATTAGATGATGTTTGGTGAGAGAGGGTGGATCTTACCATTAAGATCATGGAGCCACTCATTTCTTTGTTGCCGTTTGCAGACACGGACCAACCCATCCTAGCGGATGTTTATGAGGGGTGGGATTCCATGATTGAGTCCTTGAGGACCATTGTTATGGAGAATGAGTGTCCCGAATATGAAACGTTGACAAAGAACTTATGGTCCACCATTTAGGATATTCTTATCTCCACATGGGATAAGAATTGCACACCTTTGCATTGCTTGGCCCACTCCTTGAACCCCAAGTTCTACAGTCAGGAATGGCTCAATGGTGGGTCTTCACAGAGAGTCCCTCCTCACATGGATGGAGAGATTTCACAGGGGAGGAAGATAACATTTAGGCTGCTATTTCAAGATAGAGACTTACTTGATGAGGTGGATGAGGGCTTTGTAGATTTTTCCACTGCTACTGGGAGATTTGGAGGCTACGATGTGGTAGGAGACAGGGTAGTTAAGAAGCCCTATAATTGGTGGGAAACTCATGGGGCAACATGCCCTCTTCTACAAAAGCTAGCTTTGAGGATCATCTCTCAAGTTACATCATCCTCTAGTTGTGAGAGGAATTGGAGCAGGCTTGAGCAGTTCAGAGCAGAGACAATGGTGTATGTGCACACCAACCTTTGTCTTATTTACAAGAAGAGGGAGGAGTGGGTGAAAGGAAAGACAAAGATGTGGGATGTCTTTCCTAATGATATGGGTTTGGACAACAGTACTGAGTTGGCACTAGCCAACCTGGATCTTAACGATCTAGTGCTAGAGTCGATGACGTTTGATGATATTGATCCTTTGGAGGGGTCATCCTCCACACCAGCAGATCTTGATGCTCATATGGGCGAAGTCTAAAGAGGAGGAGGAGGAGGAGGAGGAGGAAGAGACCAATGATGAGTTTGTTGATTCAGGCATGGAGGAGGACTATTGATAGATGAGTTTCTTCATTCTTCCATCTTGATCTACCCATTT
>LPNX010455372.1:1236968-1258586 GCA_001517045.1 Pseudotsuga menziesii | reverse complement strand
TACTATTACTATTAGTCTATTTGGCATTTGTCAGTGGCATTCCGACATCTATGTAATACATTTTGATTTTGATGACTTAATGAGAAATATGGTTTTGACTCTCGAGTATTGACATCTTGATCTATAACTATCATGAGTATCATGAATTATCTATGTGTCTCGTAATCTCATTGTGATTACTGATTTGTAAATGTGTAATTACTAATGTTAAACATGCATTGATTATGAGTTCTATTGAATATTTGTAAAAATTTGGATCTATATGTCTATATTTTTAATGTATATATATATATATATATATATATATATATAACGTGTCCTACGTGTCTTGATTCACCGTGTCCGTTCAGACACTCGAATCCCCGTGTCCTTCGTGTCCCGTGTCCTCGTGTCAGGTTACTTAGCATGCCACATATCTGCTCCACAAGAATAGCTGCCCACATACTAAATGCAAACAGAACATGCTACGCACTTATTGACAAGGCTATAAACATCTTTGTACATCTAATAAAGCATTCCTATGCTATCATGCATCCAGTCCATAAAGGCAGCACTTGTTATGTTGTTAGTATCATTGGATAGTTTTTTTCATTTATGGATATTACTATATTCTCCTCTTCTTTCTTCCTATAGACCAAAGGCATAATGTCCAAAAGTGGAAGTTTAGCAAATGACTTATCATCAAATAACTGATCCACACAACTGGTTGACAATGTAACTAGATTATCAAGATTCAAACAAAAATGCAAGCTCACCTTGTGTGAGGCAGCTAGTACAACAAATGGGACTGCATGCCGATGAGCAGCAAGTGCAACCATATGAAGTCCTACAGGTGCTATGACTCCACCATTGGCCATGACAGCATGAGCACCTACTATCACCTTTACATCAAAGTAAATATGGTAAAGAGTATCAGTAAAATATCATTTCATTGAAAGAATATGTCAATATAATCACTCACCATGTTTACACGTGATATCATAGCAAAGACAGCTGAATCAGTAATCACTGTTGTTTGCAAATCTTTTGCAACGAGCTCTTTAGCAAGGGCATGTCCTTGATATCTGCAATGTGTATTCTCCAGATTGATTATTTACTGGAGTAGAAATTCATTTTTTGCATTTGGACTTTGTAAAACAGACACAGTTCATACCTAGGACCACCCTCTGCAATGAATACTTGAAAAGATCTCTTTTTCTTGGCCTCGCAGAGAAACTGCATGACTGTCCTTGAGTGTCCTAGAGTTAATATCACCTCGCTAAAATCCCACAACACATTTATTAATCAATAGTAGACACATTCAAAAACTAATAGACACTTATTTAAATGAAATCTATGTTACAAATGGCTATTACTTAACAGCTTCCAAATTAGCAACTATCCAAAACTAATAAAGAAAATCCACATTACAAATCCTTGTTGTTCAACATCCAGTAAACTGTGATATCACTGGACCTAATAGCATTTTTTATGCACCTGTGGCAGCTTCGTTCTTTTCAAATTACTTTACAGCATTCTGAGGAAAAAATCCTCTTCCAAATGAAACATGGCAATAAAGACATCAACACAAAACATTGTAAGATGGATGACTTAACAACTAACTTTTCAGTAGCATACACACCTTGAGACATCCATTACACAAACAGACTATAAACATATAGATGCACATTTAAGTATGATCAGAAACTTCATTTTACTTGAAAATACATAATAAAGAATGAATTGCATTCAAAGAACCCTTTAAAAGAGGCTGAGGTGTTCATAAACTGTGCCTGCAAATTATGATTTAGGAATGTTCATGTACTCTGCATGTCTACCAGCGCTCTCATAGTTGCTCACCTTCAATGGAAAGGGGTGCTTTTAGAGGACAAATAGATATCACTATGGGCAGGAAGCAGTGTCTAGAACATGATCAGACTGACTGACAAGGAACTTTCATGAGGCAACTACTCTGTTCAACTTGCGAGATAGTTAAGCTTTTAGAACAGATCCGGCTATATAAATCTCAGCCAGAATTGACATTTTTAAGAAACATGTAGATATTCTTGAGCTCAGGGTCAAAGCAGACATGATAGATCTCCTCGCTTATGTAGGGAGACAAGCCGTGTTACTGCCTTTTGGCTCCATGCTGTACCTATCTTGATTAATTATGAATTATATGATGCATCTCCACCTCACTGCCCCCCCCCTCCCCGAAATCAAAATTGGATCAATGCCCTGAAGTGACAAAAAAACTGTCAAAGTCACTGTAAGACAAGTCAGCATGAAAGGTAGTGCTTGAAATGTCACCGACGAAAAAAATGAAAAATATATACTAGTATAATCATAAAACAGTTAAAGAGAAAAAAGAGGAGACTTGAATTGAATTGAATTTTTAATAAGCATCCATAAAGCCAACTGGCCTATGGAACAGAAAGGTTTACTTACGGTTCAACATTTGAAGATACAGTAAAATAGAGAGAGATGTTGGAGTTTGTGCAACTTCAGAAGCTATTCTTATTGTTCTTGTATTGTACCTCCTTTAGGAGATGAACTTATTGTAATCAATCATACAAACCCTAGAAGGGCAATGTAGACCTTGGGGAGAACAGCAAGCAAAAGAAAAGATGAAATAAATTATAAAATATAAAATATATTGCTCCCCCAAGAGAAGTCGGCCCCAGTCAAAATATTAGTGGAAAATATGTATCAATAGGAGGCACCCCTCCCCATTATTCCACACAGCAGCAACACAGCAGCTCAGTGAAGTTCGCAGTTTTCTAGGAGAGAGAGAAGTTCGCATATACTGCAGTAGAACACTGTTTTTCAGGGTTTCTATCTTTAGAAAGCTTTTCCATATTTTCTCTTTCTTCTTCTTTGTACTCAGATCTCAAAATTATCATCTCAAAACAAAGGTTGCTGGGTTTTCTCTCATTAGGGTTTCCCAGGATAAAAAACACTCGTGTTATTGTTCTGTGCTTTGTCTATCTTCTAGTGATCCTATTGATAAATACAATTAATATATACTGTTATAATTTTATGAAAATCTAACATGGTATCGGAGCAGTGATAGAAGAAGCCATTGTCAGGGCCTAAAACTCTGTTAGAACTAGGGTTTCATCTTTCAAGGTCTTCACTCAACCTTTTGGTGAAAAAAGAGCCTTGGGAATTTTGTTCTAAGGAGGGCGCATCTTTTGGTGTAGACAAAATTCAATTCTGAGATTTTTCAATTTTTGACCTAATTTTGCAGCTGCAAAAGAAATTAGGGTTTCAGTTTTTTACCTACTCCCTCCACAATTTTAGCTCAACTCTACCACTTCTCAACTCGCCTCTCTAGGTCGCATTTATCTATGGAGCCAGTTTTCCAAAACTCCAACCTTCATTTTTGACCTAGTCTCTACTAGGGTTTCAAATCCAGATCTACAGTCAAGATGAAATGAAAAGGTCCCAGACCCAAAAGCTGAAGAAGACAAACCTTGCTGGAGAAAGAATGATGCCAAAGCAAGAAGAATTTTGGTGGACTCAGTTAAAGACCACTTGGTTCCTCAGATCTTAGAAAAGATGACAGCGAGTAAGATGTTCAAAACCTTGAAGAAGCTATTTGAACACAATAGCATGAATGCGACTCTCACATTGAGGAATAAATTATTGAATATGAAGATGACGAAGTTCGAGAATATTGCCTCATATTTCATGAGGATCACTAAGCTCCAGGACAAACTAAAGTCCAGTAGAGACAATCTTGAAGAAAAGGATCTCGTTATGACCACCTTAAATGGTATCCCACCTTCTTGGGAGTCTTTCATTCAAACTATAAGTGGTCGAACCAAGTTGCCCAAATTTTATAAGCTATGGGCAGAATGCACTCAGGAAGAAAGGAGAATAGCAGCACACCAAAGACTTCATGGCGCTCAACCTGAGGAGAATCAAGCGTTCTAGGATGACAACTCCTTTATAACATACTTGGAGTAGTACACACTCTTACTGGCATGCTATAATGGAGACCATAAGCATCTAAATAATGGCCTTATGTGTGTTGTGTCGAAGCATTGACTAAAAGTTGCCTACATTATTTTGTTAATACATTGATTATGAAATATTGCTAATCCTCTGATGAGATTTGACTTGTAGGGAATGCCATGATCTACAAGGACAAGTGATCCCACTGATATACAGATGGAACAGAAGCGGAAAGCCTCTAGAAGCATGGATTATGACTCTCAGACCCAAAATGATCTCATGCAAAGATTTGGTGATCAGAAGCGGAAGGCTTCTATGAATGTCGGTATATCTGTTGCTTCAACAAGATTTACTCAACCAACTTCTGAGAGACAGAGGGAGTTATCCCTCAAAGACAAGGATTCTGGTCTATTACATATGATAGAAACCTGACGACATTGTTGCCGTGACTCGAAGGATCCTTGATGAACCTGGTCGTCACCCGGATGGATAATTACTTTCCAGACTACATTCATGTGTCCATGTTAGAACCTTCAGGCAAGAAGGCAACATTCGTGGGATATCGCAAGTCTTCAAAGGCGTACAGAATATACATCCCAGGATCGAGGCAAATCGAAGTTAGTCGGGATGTAACCTTTGAAGAAGAAATGGCTATACGAAAAGGAAGAGGATCAGATATGAAGATCAATGACAATGAAGAGATGAGATCATCTCCCCTCCAAACATTAAGACAAAGTCTGAAGAAATGAATAAACCGATCAGTCCCATTGATCTAATTGAGCCAGATGATTCTCCCACAGATATGGAAGTAAGCCAAAAAAGACCCAGATGGGCATGACAGATTTGGTAGAATACCGAGGAGCATGAAACTCAACATGGAGCAGATGGTAGTATTGAAAAATACAAGGCTCGGTTTGTAGCCAGAGGGTTCTCTCAGAAAGAAGGAGTTGATTATGATGAGACATTTGCTCCTTTGGCTCAATATACTTCCATCAGATCGATCAATGCTATCACTTCAGCTATGGGATGGAAGTTGTATCAGATGTGTTGGATTTTGTGCAACTTCGGAAGCTATTTTTATTGTCCTCCTTCGAGAGTTGAACTTGTTGTAATCTTTCATACAAACCCTAGAAAGAACAATCTAAACCTTGGGGTGAAAAGCCAACAATAAAAGAAATAAAATAAAATTATAAAATATAAAATTATATTGCTCCCCCAAGTGAAATCGGCCCCAGTTAAATTTTAATGGGAAAACAGTATAAATAGGAGGCACCCCTCCTCATTTTTACACACAGCAACACAAGTGAAGTGTGCGGTTTTCTGGGAGAGAGAAGTTCGCATACACTGCAGAAGAAGACTGTTTTCAGGGTTTCTATCTTTGGAAAGCATTTCCATGTTTTTTTTCTCTTTCTTTCTTCATTGTACTCTGATCTCAGAATTATTATCTCTAAACGAAGGTTGCCAGGTTTTCTCCCATTTGGGTTTCCCAGGTGAAAATATACTTGTGTTATTGTTTTGTGCTTTGTTTGTCTTCTAGTGATCCTAAAGATAAATGCAATTAAGATATACTGCTATAATTTTAAGAAAATCTAACAAGATGGATGTCAAGACAACCTTTCTCAATGACATTGTTGATACATTACTTCTTGGGATTAGAAGTATGGTAAAAGCAGAAGGAAATTTTCCTAGGTCAAGGAAAATACACCATAGATATACTGAAGAGATGCAAAATGTTGGACTGTAAATCCATAGCTACTCCGATGGATGCAAATTTGAAGAAGCTTAGAGATTTTGCTTCAGATTCAAATTTGATTGATCCCACTATGTATCGCCAGTTGATTGGGTCCTTGATGTATCTGACGAACACTAGACCAAATATTTGTTTTGTTGTAATGCCCTCAGTTAGTTCATGTGTGAACCAAGGCAGATTCACTGGACTACTGCAAAACATGTGCTCAGATACTTACGTGGCCCTATGGGATATGGTCTATGATATGATTCAGAATGTGACTTCAAATTGCAAGGGTTTACAAACTCAGATTGGTCTAGATGCACTACAGATAGGAAGAGCACTTCAAGATGCGGTTTCAGTTTGGGTTTTGCAGCAATTTCCTAGTACAATAGGAAGTAGAACTCAGTAGCTCTCAGTACTGCAGAGACCGAGTATATGGTTGTCAGTTCAGTAGCCCGAGAAGTAGTTTGGCTTCGTAAACTTCTTGCAGAATTGTTTGGCCAGATTCAGGAGCCAACCGTGATTCATCGTGATAACCAGAGTTGTGTGCAGATGTTAGTGAATCCTGTATTTCACGACAAGTCGAAGCACATAGAGATTCGGTATCACTTCATACATGATGTGGTGCAAAAAGTTGCGGTCAAGCTCCAATATATTCTGACAAACGACCAAACTGCAGATGTTCACACCAAGCCTCTTCCCAGGATGAAGCTTGAATACTTTTGTGGAAGACTTGGAGTAGAAGAGAACATATGCCTCCTTGAGAGGGAGAGATGACTGAGAGACATTTACCATACTTTTGCCGAGGTACCTCTGCTCGTCCAGGTTCTCAGCTAGGTATGGGAGAAACCCATCGACAGATGAGACAAACAGATAGTAGATGGTCAGGTTCACACAGGTTCCTCTGCTCATCCAGGTGCTCAGCCAGGTATGGGAGAAATCCCATTGGCAGATGAGTCGGACACGTAGCTAATGGACGTGTGATTGCACAGACACCTCCACTCATTCAGGTTCTCAGCCAGGTATGGGAGTAACCCATCGACAGATGAGACAAACAGGAAGTCGATGGTCGTGCACATTTGCTCGTTCAGGTTCTCACCCAGGTATGGGAGTAACCCATCGACAGATGAGACGAATAGGCAGTAGATGGTCGTGCACATTTACTCGTTCAGGTTCTCAGCCAAGTATGGGAGTACCCCATTGGCAGATGAGATGAACAGGTAGTAGATGGTCGTACACATTTGCTCATCCAGGATCTCTAGCCATGCATGGAAGTATTCCATCGGCAGTAGAGACGAATAGGTAGCAAGAGATTTTCTCTCAGACATCCGGATAGAACAAATTCATAAAGACAACCTTCAATACGTTTAGAGATGATAGAGACCGTATAGATGTACAGATGAAACCCAGATGATCGTGATGCTGATGAAGACCGAAGAATACCTTCCTTGTTGAGAGGGAGTGTTGGAGTTTGTGCAACTTCAGAAGCTATTCTTATTGTTCTCTTGGGGGAGCAATATATTTTATATTCTTATTGTTCTTGTATTGTACCTCCTACGAGAGATGAACTTATTGTAATCAATCATACAAAGCCCAAAAGAACAATGTAGACCTTGGGGAGAACAACAAGCAAAAGAAAAGATAAAATAAATTATAAAATAGAAAATATATTGCTCCCCCAAGAGAAGTCAGCCCCAGTCAAAATATTAGTGGAAAATATGTATAAATAGGAGGCACCCCTCATTATTCCACACAACAACACAGTGAAGTTTGCAGTTTTCTAGGAGAGAGAGAAGTTCACATATACTGCAGAAGAAGACTATTTTTCAGGGTTTCTATCTTTGGAAAGCTTTTCCATATTTTCTCTTTCTTCTTCATTGTACTATGATCTCAGAATTATCGTCTCTAGATGAAGGTTGTTGGGTTTTCTCCCATTTGGGTTTCAGAGGATAAAAAATACTCGTGTTATTGTCGTGTTATTGTTCTGTGCTTTGTCTATCTTCCAGTGATCCTATTGATAAATACAATTAAGATATACTGCTATCATCTTATGAAAATCTAACAAGAGAAAGATAAGTTAAGGTCATTTTATTAATATCAGACTAATGACCACAAAAGTAGGTCAATAGGACTGTCGCGTACAATGATGTCATTACAAAGTAGGAATACAAAAAAGGTCTCCTATAAAAGGCAATATGCAGAAAAGAAAGTAAAGTTAAGTAGAAGGGAGAAGAAAGGAGAAATCTATGCCAAGGTATGAAAAGCCCTTGACCCCTGGTACGGGAGACTGCACAGGGGTGGAGAAATACAAAGGGAGAAGATTCATGAGCAAAGAAATCCAAAATAAATGAGGTAGGTCTATCAAGGGATAGACCCATCTCTCCTAACATCCAAGGCCAAATGAAGGAAACTAAGAATGGTATGATATCCCAAGGAAGAACTAGCCAGGCCACCCTTTGCGATGCAGTTTGGAGGAGGTAGCCCACCACTGAGGCATAGGAGACCTCTTTTGTCTCCTCGAGAAAGATCTAGTCTGGTCATGCCACTGAGATCTCAAGGTACGGGGGAAGGCCCCATGGGTTCACACTGATCTGGAGTCTAAATATGCGTTGATATTGATCTGTCTCTGAGTGCCCCTCCCTGAGAGCATCATTGTGAAAAAGGAAGTGACTCGTTAGGTAGAGTTTGGTATGGTAGGAGACTGAAGAATATGGGCTCAAAACCTAAGGACCTCCTACATGTACAAGGCCACGCATCTCTGATCGAGATATCTGAAGAAGTTGGTTAGGGTTTGGGTCCCTCTGAATAGGCAATGGAACCTTCCTTTGATGTCCTAGTAAGGGGGGTAGCGATAGATGAAGTGCTCCTTAGTCTTGACCTCCTGGAGATAGCATAGCTGGCAAGTCCTGTAAGATTTGTCATCCTAGTGGTCCATCTCAACCTAAAGTCTATGAGAACCCACTATGAACTGTCCTAAGGGAATGCGAAGAGCATGCATCCAATGGCGGAGAGTATATTGAGCCCAAACAATGTGTCCATCACTCATCCCCAAGAAGTGCTCAACATAGAAGGTCATCTTTGGTCGTAACCCGCCCTAAGGGTTAACCCAAGTGACCTAGATAAATTGTCTATAGATATCATCCCTGATGATCCCGTTCAACTCCTGTCTAAGGGGCAAGAGGTGGTCAGGTGCGTCTAAGGAATATCTAAATGGAGAGAATTGATCCATCTAAATTCCCATTGACTCCAAAGGATACGAGACCCCCACAAACCATCCTCAAGCCCGACCAAAGGGACTGGATGAGGCTAAAGTCTCTAATGAACAATATGCCAAGTATGGGTATCTGTCTCGCCCTTTCATTGAGTTGGCGAAGCTCTGAATGCGATGCAGATAAGAGACCAGATTGAACATTGTCTCAAGTCTGAAAGGCCGAGCTCCAAACTTGGCTAGGATGATGTACTGAGGGCTAAGTTGCAGAAAATACCTCCCCCCCCCCACTTCCCCAGGTCGTTTCCTGCTGAAAACATGTACCGTACGGCATGGAAATGTGTTTCCGTACGGAGGAGCACTTTTCATTTCCAATACAGATGTGATCCGAAAAGCCGCGTTTCCAAGAAAACTTTGCTTGGTTGATTAAAAATATCACCTTATTCAGTAGTAATCAGTAGTATTAAATGGTAATATTAAATTCTTAAAGTAAAAGTGACATTCTCCTTATCTTTCATTTTTTATCCTTTTACTTAAATTTTTAACATTACCATTAATTGTTTCAGGATGTTTAAAAGTGGTTCCAACTTCATTGGACTTCATATTCAAAAATTAGAATTTTAGATCCCCTTTAATATTCAGCAGACTTAAGAGTTTCCAGAGTTTCAGGATCACAAAGTTTCCATTAGTTTTTATCATGTATGAGGGTATGGAATTGACATTTAATCAAACACATCAACCCCTGTATGTACCTTGATGTTGGTGGTGTTGATCATTGAACTCTTTTGTTATGGCCTTAATATAAATGTACTCTTCACTTAAGCAAAATCACTTATTAAGAATGGGAAGCTTTTAACTTCATCGGACTTCATATGCAAAAAGTAGAATTTTAGATCCCATTCAATATTCAACAGACTTAAAAGTTTCCAGAATTTCAGGATTACAAAGTTTCCATTAGTTTCTATTGTGTATGAGGGTATGGAATTGACATTTAATCAAACACATCAACCCCTGTATGTACCTTGATGTTGGTGGTGTTGATCATTGAACTCTTTTGTCATGACCTTAATATAAATGTACTCTTCACTTAAGCAAAATCACTCATTAAGCATGGGAAGCTTTTTCTACCTTATTTTAACAATTGGATTAGGAAGTTTCATCAAAATTGTATGGTGTTGAGTCGTTTACTAATGTCCTTGGAGAATCAACTTTGAGATTTGAGTTAGAAGCAAGGGCTAGAGGCTAGAGGAGGGAGGCACAATGTGTTATTGATGAATAGGATCCCAATATAGGCAATGATTCACCAACATGTATGATTTATGATTTATGTTTCACATTCATTTTTTTAAATGTCTTTGCTCATATATATATATATATATATTGTGTTTCCCTGTTTCCAAAATTTTGAGGGGTCACGTTTCCAACGCGTCCCCGTTTCGGAAACTCGTCCTCATTTCCCCGTTTCGTGCAACTTAGACTGAGGAATTGTCTTGTTGCAATCGATGATGTGTCGAAGTAGAAGGATTTGAACTCTCTCACATGAGGGCCAATCAGCCTCGAGCGATCCAAGTCCCCAAATCTCAGAGCCATAGAGAACAATGGACCAAACAAGGGAGTCCATGAGGGACATCTTCGACGAGATGTCCTAAAAATGGTGTCTAAAGCATTGTCTCTCAAGGAGGGCTAAGGACTTGTAGCCCTTCTTGACTCGAGGCTAAAGAGCATGTCGCATACTGAAGCAAGGTCTTGAGAATTGCACCCCCAAGTATGTGTAGGTGTTGGCGATCTCAATCTCCTCCCCCCTGAAAAAGAAATGAAGGTCTGAAGAAGTCTTTTTCGTCCCATTGAAGATCATAACCCTTTTTTTATGCAGGTTGACCATCAACTGTAGAAGATCGCAGTAAAGAGCCAAGGCATACAATTGTTTTTGAAACCTCTTTGAAGATGAGGCCAAGAGGATCACGTCATTGACAAAGAGTAGGACTGTTGAAAGTAAAGAGCTAAGGCATCCAACTATCTTTGAAACCCCTTTGAAAATGAGGCTAGGAGGACCACGTCATTGGAAAAGAATAGGATAGATATCAAAACTTGGTGGAGGATGCACCCATCGCAGTCCTGGATATGCTCGTGAAGAAAGGCCTCCAACTCATCAATATAGATCCCAAACAAGGTGGGGGATAGGGGCACCTCTATTTAACAACAATGGCACTCTCGATGAAAATTGACACCATGTTAGCTACGTAGAGCCAACCAAGAACCGACTTGTATAGACGTATGATGGCAATAAATAGGGTCTCGAAGATAGCGCTGTCTCTAAGTCTCTCAAAATTAAAGAGCTAAGGCATCCAAGTGTCTTTGAAAACCCTTTGAAGATGATGCTAGGAGGACCACGTCGTCGGCAAAGAGTAGGATGGATATCAAAACTTGGTGGAGGAGGCACCCATCATTGTCCTGGATATGCTCATGAAGGAAGGCCTCCAACTCGTCAATATAGATCTCAAACAAGGTGGGGGCTAAGGGGGCACCTCTATTTAACCCCAATGGTATTGTTATCACATAAATAGTAGCTGGGATACCATTTTTCCTGAGCAGTCTTGAGCACATTTTTGAGCCAGTCCTTTACTTTGAGATCAACAAATGTTGAGCTTATAGTTGATGATCACTCTTGTTTAGTGGATCCAGAGCATTCCAATGATTAGTTTCATGCCATGACTGAGCCTTGTGACCCTAAGATTTGACTGAGTTATCCATTTTTCATATTTCAGAGCAGAGATAGTGACAATGACCATGATGTACAGCAGCAATGTTTAGTGCCTTCAGATTGTTTAGATTAGGTGCAGGTATATGACCCAGGTGATATATGGATATATACATGTGGATTCTAGTTTGCTATGTTGTTTATTTTAGTAGTTGGACTTGGCTGATAGTGGTTGTATGTTGGCGATATCTTATTGGTTTGCATTGAAGTCTCAAGTATAAGTGATCTAGTTGCAATGATTCAAAGAGATTATTTTGTATACTCATTGGTCATGCCCTACTCTTAGTATGGATTTGGTCATTTCCCTTTTAGGAACACAACTTGCTAGCCTTGGCGCCATTTTCATTGTTTACATTCATCCGTTGTCTTCCATATTTTATTTAACCCTGACTTGTATCTTGATTGGTGACATCTAGGATTTCCCCCACCTTCACCTCTATCTCGGAATATGTCTCATGTTTAGAATGTGTCTAGGTGTTGGTTTATGTGATTCTTATGACATGGATTGTCTTCCTCTAGGTCTTGAACACGAGTAGTCCTAAGCAAAAGTTTCTTTAGACACTAAGGCTTCAGAACTTAAATGCTATATCTAAATGGATGCTTAGTCAGCAAAGTAACAGTGTTTTAAAACACTACTGCAAATAGTGAATAATCTTCAAGTAGCTAGTTAGTTGTTGGAGACGCGCACTCATCCTTGTATGATGTAAGGTCGTTTGCCCTCAAAGGGAAACGGGGTGGTCACTCCATCGCACCTATGGACGCCAGCGGGCAATGGAGGTCATACCGAGTCATTATCTGAGGCCTACAAGACTATTCAAGGCACCTGCTTTCAGAGGATAGCTAGTCAAAGTTGATTCAAATGTTAAAGTTAAAGTAAATGTTGAAAAAATAGTCAATGGCCAAAGGATGAGCACTCATTCATTGCATAATGTACAACTCATTTGCCCCTACAGAGCAACAAGGTGAGGCTAACCTGTCAGGGCTATGCCTTAGTCATTTTCTGGAGCCCAGAAGGCTTTCCAAGGCACATTCCTTTGGAGGTTGATTAATATCTTGTTTTAAGGAAAAAAATGTTTTAAAAGATTACTTGTCTAGAGTCTAGTGGAGCATTCTCATTATTTCACCCATCTGTGAGACACCGCCATTACTTATTGTTCACTTATTCCATCTTATGTGTTGTGTGGATCCCCTTTGCCTTCAGCATAGATACTTACAGTGTCGAGTGTCAAGTCATTCACATGGCCTCGCCTTGTTTTATTCGCCTTCACCCTTGACTAGCAAAATGGCCAAATCTGTAAATGGGTATACACTTGAGGTTTTTGTTTATAGCAACTGGTTACTTTAACTTGGATTTATTATTTGTATGTATTGTGCTTATAATCGCCAGTAGAAACCACTTAACTTGGATTTATTATTTGTAAGTTGGTGCCTAGGTTCAGTTAGCAGTGCAATATGAGCATTTTTATTTCTCTGAGGCAGTATTTTAACGCATAAAAATAATGAAAATGGCTAATGAGGAAATCGATTTGGGGAATTGAGGCAAGGAAATAGCATAAGAATGATCAGAGGCACATTGTTGATGTCATCTTCACTTTCTGGCATCAATTGTATTCTTCATGTGGTCCACACATCCTAGCACTTTTAATTTTGGGTGTTTTCTGTATTTTGAGGGGCCACGATTTGGTCATTTGGTCATGTTATGATATTATCTTGACACATTATTTGATGTTGTGCCATGGGGACATGCTAGTGAAGGTTATGATGCACCTCCTAGCCCAACCATGTGTTTTTACCATATGTCCTAGTCATATTTCATGTGATGCGCCCCCCTTGGGCAATTTAGCTAGTGCGCCCCCTCTATTTTTTAGTTGATCCATGTGTTATGTATCCGGCTAATCTTAGTAGTTGATTAGAGTAATTGTATCTTATGATCCTAGCCATTGATATTATTGGATCTAGGTATTGTGTACGAAAGAGATCTATATATTGAGATGCTCTCTCATTTGTAAAGGGACTTTTGGCTCTTGATCTCTTGGAATAATAAAATATTTTTGCAAAAACTCTTGGAAGCTTTGTCGAATGTCTTGTATTGGGATTGAAAAAAGTCTTTATCTTTCAAGCATTCTTGTGGATCTATGCTTTGCTAACACTTTTGCAGGTGGTCGTACTATTGGTGAAGAGGACGATTTGATGCGGCCGCTATTGTGACTGAGCTCCATACTTCTTCCACAAATCGTTTGGGTTCAGGGAGTATCTTTATTGTATCTTGTGATCATCTTGATGCTCGTTAATTCTTTCTTCATTGATTTTATCTCTCTCTTTTGCAAATCGATTCTGACTTAAATGGATCTCTTTTGCAGGAGGAGGGCACAGTTGGTCTCTTGGAAGGCAAATCGATTTCACTTGGCATTGCATGGAAAACACCCGTAATTGATCAAAAGGGAAGATCATCACCATACAAAGTTAGTAGCAAGTATTTCCAGGTGCTTTTTCATTTATTTTATTTTTCTAGAGCTTAATCTAATTGTTACCACAAAACCCTCTTCTCTGATAGATCGAGCACTTATTTAAATACGGCCATAAAAACCCACTTAGGAATACATATAAAAATCCTAGATCTAAAGTTTCAAATCAATATGACTCCATTTACCCTTGGATCTAGCGCTAGTCTTCTCTACGTGGGACACCCTCCTTGGGCTTTTGGTCAATTTCTTAGATCTATCGGTTGAGTATGCTTGAACCCGCTTTAAATCCATAGATCTACTCTTCAAGCACCAAGATCTAGTCATTAAACATCCCAATCTACTATTTTGGGTCCACTTTGTCCTTAATTGCATAAACCCTAGGTGGATCTAACTTGGGTATTTCTCATTTGGACTAGATCTATCTAGATCTACTACTATAATTATCTTGTGGTATGTTTCACTTCAAGTTGGATATTTTCCTATTGCCTTAAGCCTCCCCAACTTGGCTTTAACCTCACCTACCACTTCTATCTTTCTAGATCTAGATCAATCTACACATTATTCACCTCTTACATCCATAGCATATCCCTGGACCCTTGGAGTGTCTTGAGTAGGTTCGCTAGCCCTCATAGGCTAGTAGGCTAGAGGTTGACTTGAGTGAGGAGAACTAGGACTTGGAAGGAAGCAATTGGTGGATCTGGGTGAAAAGCACACTTGCCCACTCAGAGGGGGGGGTGAATCAGTGGTGATATTAAACTTTTAAATTCTCTGATTCTTCTAAACTGAGTTAGTCATTAATTTTTATGCACATCATTTAAAACTTAAAAGAGTACAAATAACAAGTCAACAAATAGTATACAATTCACTTCTTCTTAAATGCAAATTGTTATTAATATCATAGAATATAATAACCAGCTACAACTGGTGCGAATGAGGCTTCAACCTCAAAATAACTTACAGCTCCAACTGTAGTGTTTAGGCTGCAACCTTAGGTTAAATTGGTTCAAGCCTTCCCAACAGACTGTGACTTTCACCAGGTTTCTTCTCAAATTGTTGAGATGATACAAGCCCAAACAAAACTCCCTTTTCTTGCTAAAGCCTGACCACAATTAGAACTTCGCAGTTCTCACCACAATTTCGCTGCACCTCAGTTCACTTCTTCACTGAACACATACTGTCTCGCTGCTCCTTCGTCCACTATAGACTCGCAGTACCTCAGTTCACTTCCCTAAATCCACATCATAATGCATACTTAGAGATGACTTCTAACTCTTTTATTTATACACAAACTTCCTTTTCTCTAACAAGTTACAGGCCGACCTGTTTTGGAAACTCCAAAATTAAAATTGTTTTTATTTGGACCCAAATTTAACTGGGCCGACTTCCGAAAATGTAATTTCAATTTTAGAACAGAACTGAGGCCGACATCTTCACATTTTCATTCAACACACGCCACCAGTTCAAGCTAATGGCCTCAAGACCTACAAGCATCCCTCACTGACTGTACGGACATCTTTTCAAAATACTGTGTGCATAATGTTGAAGCCTGCGGGCATCATTTGCAGGCATTCTCTCAGGCCTGCGTGCATTTTTAAAATGGCGTGCATTACATTCAAATGCGGGCATATGTCTTCTATGCACTGCGAGCATAGTTTATCCTTTACTGCAGGCATATTTTCTTGTGCTGCAGATATATTCTTTGTTGACTGCAGTCATTCTTGTAAGTCTGGTGGGCATGTCATTGTTTAGCAGACCTCCTGCAGGCATTTCCTTCTCTAGTGCTAATGCTTAGAAAACCCTGCGTACACTTTCACTATGCCTGTGGGCATTTCTTATATCCTACATTTTTCTTCATACTCTGCGTGCATATCCAAAATTTCACTACTTTTTACAAATTTTGCGTGCATTTTAACTAAAGGCCTGTAAGCATCTTCTCCCATATTACACCATGTAATTTTCAGTAATTGTGAGCATCTTCCTTATTGATTGTGAGCTGGGGGCATCTTTCCTGCGTGCATGACATTAATTCACTGTTTGACATCAATGCCAACTCCGAATGCCAACAATCTCCCCCTTTGGCATTGATGTCAATCCACAACTCCCCCTGACGATGAGCTCCCTCTGACTTTCTCTCCCTTTGACATCAATGGCAAAGGGGATGTGACTAAAGCTTCCTTCCTGCTTAACCTGTAACTTTAAGGATGCCAACTTTAGATGGCTCCCATAACACATACAAAAGTAGCGATTTAATTCAGAAAAGGGAGACTACTCCCAACTTCTGCCTGAGATATACAAATGTATCTTTAGGCAAGGGTTTGGTAAAAATATCAGCAATCTGATCCTTGGTGCTCACATACTCCAATTTCAATTTTTGTTCACTAACTTGCTCTCTATATATTAATCAAGTTTTCAGCTGTCCAATACTTGTGTAAATTGCAGATTTGAATTTCAGCCATCTCTGTTCTTCATGATATGTTATTTACAACTATATGTTTTGCTGATTTGACAAAGTATAGGGAAATATGTTAAGTGATTTAACATTATAATTGAAGAAGTTAAGAGCTGTTTACTGCTGTTATTACTACTATAAAAGAGTTTTCAAATCTGGATTATGCATGATCAGATTGCCCAAGAGGGCTGAAACTTATCAGAACAAATTGGTATCTTTGCTCCTTGGATTGCCTAGAAGACTGGGTTGTTAACGATTGAAATATTGTTCACTTTCCACTACTGTTTTCATCTATATCTCATAACATCCATAAGGCTGGAAATTCACAGGGTTTAAATCTGGGAAACTTCCAGTCAAAATGATGAAATTTATTTTTGCATTAAACTATTAAAGTGCAGAAACATTCACATAACATTCACAAAAATTTAGGGGGGGGCTAATAGTCAAGTCCTAGTTGCTCCACATAACCAGATCCTAGAGCTCTTAATGTGCAATCATTCACAAGCCAATGTACTATACTGCAGATTTGAGTTACTGCAGTGGAGGTGTCATTATCATTTCTTTGTTTACCAGTACTTATTCTTCCAATCTATAGTTCTTGTTGGTGAGCTTAATAATCATTAATAGACACAATTCACATAAAGATGGAAAAAATCAATATGCCCCAATCATTCAGTTCAGAATTAATGCTGGCAATTTGGTATGGATGTCATTTTAAAACAATTTGGTTGTTTCTGGTGGGAAGTGATGTGGATGACAATTCTAAACTCTGGAATCTGGATATTGTTCTCATTAACACAGCTTGCAGTGAAATCATACGGTCATCATTTTAAATGTAAATGGATATCAGGAATGATAGACATCCATTTTCAGGAGCGAGATGAAATATTCTTGGATCACTTTGAATTGGTGGTTATGGAAAGCAGTTTTCCATGAAGACACTAAAACTTAAAAGCCTTCAACATTAATAAAGTCATCTTATCTTATCTTGATATAAGATCATTTGCTCGGAATATCCAATACATATGCAAATATTGAAAACAAGTAATAATAACATGGACATCCAAAAGCAAATTAACCAAACGTAAAAATACAGTTGCCCAATTTTTATAAGATACAGATGTCTGTCTGGACTCTGATCTGGCCATAAAAAATATAAACAGTAACGGAGTAATGACTATACTTCTGATGAATATGTTCCAATGCTTGCTCTGCAATCTGAGAGTGACAGTTATCTATATCTTCAATCAGTTCGTTAATGGCTTCAATTACACCATGCTTCAGTTTCCAGCTCCTTGAATTTTTGTCAGCGGCTGCAATAGAATGAATTGTCGCAACATAAATAAATGCATTAACTAGATACAATATGTTATGCAAAATTCTTGTACACCATGCATTTAATTGTCAAGATTTATATGAAGAAATCTCTTAATTTTTTTAGAAAAGCTTTCCTTGTAATAAACGCTTCATATTAACAGCATTCACACTGAACTCAAGAAGTAAACTTACATTTGCTTTTTCCTTCAGACTCGCCTCCTGAAGAACCGGTAAGAGGGGCAGTTGCTGGGCCAGGTATTGATTCTAAAAGATTATGCAATGAGGGAGCCCGCAAAGCAGTTCTAGATGCAGCAGCAAGAGCAGCTGCAGATAATGCCGACGAGTTACCATGCTGGGTATCATCTTCATCATCACTGCCAACAGAGACACTTAAACCTCCAACACCCGTTGTTGCCAAAGACACATCCTCTTCACGAATTATATGTAATATGTGTCTCACAATGTTTCCAACAGATAGTTCTGTAATCAGATTTTCCGAATATGAACAATGTATAAGAATCTCCTATACAGACAAATTCACATTGATATGGACAAGCAGTTAAAATTCACTTTAAAGAAAGCTACAATATAGAGTGGACTGTGAATCTTTCTTTGTACACTCAGTCTTGGACAGGACTTGTTTGTAAAGAATGAAATTAACAAATACACAAATATGAGGCTAACAGAAAATGGAAACACACCGACAGGATTGGCAGCTATAAGTTTCACGCCCACTGACTTTACAGCTTCAATAAGTGATGCTGCCTGATTTGAGTGTGGTACTCTTTGTTGAGAGATAACAAACCGTAGAAGAACTGCTGTTTCTCTTGCAGTGGCCTGTGAACCCTCAACCTGCCTGATTGATTTATCATCCCCCAGCACAAAAGCAAACCCAAGAAGATCAGATTCAGATAACTAATTGTTTCTTAACAATTTTCACTCTTATGGCAAGCTTGTTAAACTGCTATTTTTTTAACAAATAATGAGCAAAACAACAGGCCATTATTGATGAGAAATAGGCACACAATCACCGTCGCTTGAGTTTGACAACAAAGTCATTAACCGCCGCCTGTAGGTCAGGCATTTTTGTCACTGTCTCTCAATCTGCAAAAAAATACCCCAATTCCTGTATCTCAATATATTTGACAAATATTTTCTAAAAATCGGTCTCAACTCTCAAACATACTCAATCATGTGATCTTCATTCTTCATCATATTTTAGGATATAGGTTATGAATGTCCATCCATATAATTAAAACAATTGCTCATTTCTACTCTTATAACCATGCTTTTAGCTTTAGGAATCAAACTCAAGGTTTGTTACTATACCACATTTTGTTATACCTAAACAAATTTGTAGGCTTGACATTTAAGCTTGTCATTACTTCAATCAGCTCAAGTTCAATAAAGATCATGGAAGAGATGTTTATCTAGCTGAGGAAAACATTGAATTACACCAAAAGATTAAAGGGTTTAAACTTTATGTTGAAGAATATGTGTTGATCAAGCTTGAAATGCATTATTCATTCCATTTTTACTGATAACCACACATGAATATCTTTTACAAGTATGCAGCGGAATATAAAGTACTGAGAAATAAATCACATCACATCATAATATTGACACTATTATTTTGGGTATGGAAACCTCCATAAAAACCCAAGATGGGAAAACCGGTGCAGCAGTCAGATATGGATTTTATTATAGAGAAAATATGGAACTTTTACAATCACTGCTAATCACCCAAACCTGGCGAAGCAATACCCGGCAGAATCACTAGACAACCCCAGCTAAAACCCAGCACACCTCTGCTCAACCGTACGACCAACAGTACGGCCTCCCACACGTGTTGTATGGATCCGTACAGCGGTACAATTGTTGTACAGAATCCATACGGTCTGCATGACAGCTGTACGGAATTCCATACGGTAGTACGGCCTCCTCTGCAGCTGTTGTCTGTGTGGTCTTCTTCCTGCTTGGAAGCTCGGTCACCCTGTCTGTTAGCTCGTCCATCTTCTCAGCTAAATCCTCCATCTGACTTTCTCTCTCTGTCTCTAACATGTATCTATCGGAATACAAGTGTGCGTCCTCTCCACCAATTGACCTCTCTTTTATAACCAATGTTCCACGGGGACACATCCCGCAGGGTCGAGGAAGCGTTTCCACGTTTCCTGTGTCCCGGGGACTTGGGGACTCCTTGCGAAATGTTTCCCCGCCCCCACCATGCCCCTAAGAATTTTTTTTTTAATGTTTTCCCATTAATTTCAATTTTTGCAATCCCTACTTGGTACTACTTAGAAAATAGATCAATTTATTTAGTATTTACATTACACAATTATGAATATACATCAAATGAATTATTATTTTATATATATATATATATATTTTTTAATTTTAGAGATGTCCCCACATTCCCCCCGAATTTCCGTAAATTTGTGGGTGGTCTCCACACATCATGAAAGTGTGTTTTTTAAATTTTCTGTTAATATTCAACTAGGGCTAAACAGTGCATGCAAAATACCAACTGATAACCACACATGAATATCTTTTACAATATGCAGCGGAATATAAAACTGAGAAATAAATCACAACATCACATCACAATATTAACACTATTATTTTGGGTATGGAAACCCCCAGAACAACCCAAGATGGGAAAACCGGTGCAACAGTCAATTATAGATTTTATTATGAGAAAATATGGAACTTTTACAATCACTGCAAATTCACACAAACCTGGCGAATGCAGTACCCGGCAGAATCACTGGGCAAATCTCGGCTAAACCTCAACACCCTCCTGTGTGAGTGTACGGCCCAGCTGTACGAAGCTCGATGATCCCGCTGCTCGCTCCTCCGTCTTCTCAGTTAAATCCTCTGTCTGACTTTCTCTCCCTATCTGTATCCTGTCTCTCTCGGAATACAAGTGTGTGTGTTCTCTCCACCAATTGATCTCTCTTTTATAACTTTAGGTAAAGCAAAAACCCTAATTTCACTTTCACTTTAACTAGTGGTAAAGCAAAAACCCTAATTTCACTTTCACTTTAACTAGTGGTTCACTAAAGTTAATTTAGATCACTTTAATTTATTTTCCAAAGTAAACTTCGGAAAAGTAAATCAAATACAACTGGTTTCCTATTTTAAGTCTTCTGCATGCAAGAAGACCTTCCTTGTCGCTACTAGTTTAACACTCCCTCTCAACGAGGAAGGGATTCGGTAGCAACCCCAACGTATCCCTGAACTTCACAAAACTCTGTCTACAGAGTGGCTTGGTGAAAATGTCCGCCACCTGCTCATCTGTCTATATGTACTCCAACCGAATGGTTCCCCTTTGAACACATTCTCTCAAGAAGTGGCATCTGATGTCTATGTGTTTGGTCCGGTCATGGAACACTGGATTCTCAAATAGCTTGATGCCACTCTGATTGTCACAGTGAACTACTGTAGCCTCTAGCTCACACTCGAACAACCATGCAAGTAACTTCCTCATCCATATACCCTAACAAGCAGCAATGTTGGATGCCATGAAATCAGCCTCTGCCGAGCTCAATGCAACTGACTTCTGCTTCCTGCTGAACCAAGAGGCAACCCCTGATCCAATGCTGAAACAACAACCTGAAGTACTCTTCTGGTCCTCTACACATCCTGCCAAGTCAGCATCTGTGAAACCTTCTAACTATACACTCCCCCTGCATTCATAAACCAATCCATACTCCACTGTACCTCTGATGTAGTGAAGTATGTGCTTTGCAG
>LPNX010455372.1:1217228-1235058 GCA_001517045.1 Pseudotsuga menziesii | reverse complement strand
GTCTTGAACTCTCGGAACCTCTCAAAGACCTCTGACTTGGCCTTCAGGAAATAGATCCAGGTTTTCCTGGAATAGTCATCAATGAAGGTTACGCAATAACTATAACCATTGAACGAATGGACACTCATAGGTTTGCATACATCCGAATGCACCAAGTCCAAGGGCTCCTTAGACTTGTGCTCACTCTGTGGGAAAGGCTTCTTGATGTTCTTCCCCAAAGCACAACCCTTGCAGTGGTTATGCTTTTCCTCCTGTACCTGAGGAACTCCAATGACTGCTTGTCTCAAATGCTTCAATGCTCCATGGTGTAAGTGTGCCATCCTCCTATGCCACAACTCACCCTGACTGTTGCTGCTGCTGACTAGAGCCTTTGCAGGCTCAAAGTGTAATCTGTACACTTTCCCGCACCTTCTGCCAATTACCCGATCCAAGCTCCTATCTGACCCCTTGGGCCTAATATACACTCTATGGTCACGAAACTTCACCTGATATCCCTTGTCCTCCAGAGTGGAGACTGATATAAGGTTCTTGGTCAGTCCTGGAATATATAACACATCAACAAAACTGAGGGGTCTGCCAGACTCCCTCTCAAATGAAACAGTGCCAACTCCCTGCACCTGATACAGCGCATCATTACCCAGCTCAACATGGATCCCTGTTCCACCCTCCTGCAAGTCTTTGAAGAATCTCTTTTGTCCAGTCATGTGACTAGATGCTCCACTGTCAATGTACCATATGTTGCTCCCTGTGGTGCTTGCCATGCAAGCTATCAAACAAAACTCCTCATCGAAGTTCCTGCTGAACTCATCCACCTCTACAAATCCAACCATCTGAGTGTTACTCTTCTTCTTCCTATCTGGGCACTGGGAGGCAAAGTGTCCCTGCTTGTGGCAGATAAAACACTTAACCTTTGGCACGTCAAGTCTCCTCTTACCATCCTTCTTCCTCTTTTCCTTCCCCTTGCTCTTCCCTATAAGGGCTAGAGCCTCCTCATCCACAATCTGTGGGGCACTGCTGGATGAGCCTGATCCTTGACCCATGCGGATCTCCTCCTAAACAAAGTCATCCCATAGTCTCTCCCAATCAAAGAGTTTCTCCCTAGCCACAACACCTTTGACAAAGGTGTCCCATGGCTTAGAGAAACCATTGAGGGCTATCCGAACTAGCTCCTCGTCATCTGTCTTAGAGCCAACAACTCCAAGCTCATCCATGATCTGTGTGGGCCTCATGAGATAAGGCACCACTCCTTTTCCCTTGGTCATCTTGGTGCTGCACATCCTCTCTTGCAACACCATCCTCCGGTTCTCGTTCTTGCTCTGGAATAGACTCTCCAAAGCCTTCCACATTTCTAATGCGATCTTCTTACCAGAAAAGGTGAGGGACTATATGGTCCTTCACTCCATCCATGATAATCAACATATGGCTCTAGAATCAATCTTCTTCCAAGCTGCTAGATCTGTTGGATCTGTGGGTGAAACCTTCGTAGAGTCAATGTGCTCCTTTGCATCACTGACGTCCAGGATCCTTGTGATCCTTTCTTTCCATTTAGGAAAGTTCTAAGCACCCTAAAGTCTATCCTCAACTCTCAACTGCACGACCATAGTGAAGTGTACCTGTCAAACCCTAGGTCTGGAAGTCTAGGTTTGTGTCTTCCTATAGATCTGCCCTCGCTCTATCACTGCTGCTACAAATATCTCAGCTTTAGCTCACCAGAGCTCTGATACCATGTAAATTTTCCTTTAATATTCAACTAGGGCTAAACAGTGCATGCAAAATATCAACTGATAACCACACATGAATATCTTTTACAGTATGCAACGGAATATAAAACTGAGAAATAAATCACATCACATCACAATATTAACACTATTATTTGGGTATGGAAACCCTCGGAAAAACCCAAGATGGGAAAACCGGTGCAGCAATCAAATATAGATTTTATTATGAGAAAATATGGAACTTTTACAATCACTGCAAATTAACCCAAACCTGGCGAATGTAGTACCCGACAAAATCACTAGGGAAATCCCAGCTAAACCTCAACACCCTCCTGTGTGAGTGTACGGCCCAATTGTACGAAGCTCGATGATCCCGCTGCTCGCTCCTCCGTCTTCTCAGCTAAATCCTCTGTCTGACTTTCTCTCCCTGTCTGTATCCTGTCTCTGTCGGAATACAAGTGTGTGTGTTTCTCTCCACCAATTGATCTCTCTTTTGTAACTTTAGGTAAAGCAAAAACCCTAATTTCACTTTCACTTTAACTAGTGGTTCATTAAAGTTAATTTAGATCACTTTAATTTATTTTCCAAAGTAAACTTAGGAAAAGTAAATTAAATACAACTGGTTTCCTATTTTAAGTCTTCTGCATGCAAGAACACATGCATGCAGGAAGACCTTCCTTGTTGCTACTAGTTTAACATGTTTCCTCACTCTCGCATCCCCCCGTACCGAAAACTTGGGGGAACATTGTTTATAACTTTAGGTAAAGTGAAAATCCTAATTTCACTTCCACTTAAAGTCAATAAATAATTAGATCACTTTAATTTATTTTCCAAAGTAAACTTAGGAAAAGTAAATTAAATACAACTGGTTTACTGATTTAAGTCTTCTGCATGCAAGGACACATGCATGCAGGAAGACCTTCCTTGTTGCTGCTATTTTAAAACTCCCTCTCAACGAGGAAGGGATTCGGTAGCAACCCCAGCTTATCCCTCAACTCCAAACAATATGTCTGCAAAGTGCCTTGGTGAAAATGTCCGCCACCTGCTCATCTGTCTGTATGTACTCCAACCGAATGGTTCCTCTCTGAACACAATCTCTCAAGAAGTGGTACCTGATGTCTATGTGTTTGCTCCGATCATGGAAGACTGGATTTACAGATAGCTTGATACCACTCTGATTGTCACAGTGAACCACTGTAGCCTCTAGCTCACACTCAAACAACCCTGAAAGTAACTTCCTCAGCCACAAACCCTCACAAGAAGCCATGCTCGCTGCCATGTACTCAGCCTCTGCCGAGCTCAATGCAACTGACTTTTGCTTCCTACTGAACCCAGACACAACCCCTGATCCAATGTTGAAACAACAACGTGAAGTACTCTTCCTGTCCTCTACACATCCTCCCTAGTCAGCATTCGTGAATCCTGCGAACTGTACACTCCCCCTACGCTCATAAACCAATCCATACTCCACTGTACCTCTGATGTAGCGAAGTATGTGCTTCGCAGCCGTCCAATGCACTCTCCAAGGGTCCACCATGAACTGACTCAAAGAGTTGACTGCAAAACTGATGTCTGGTCGAGTGTTGACCAGATACATAAGCGATCCGATAAGCTGACAATACAAGGTAGGATCAAATCCGTATGACCCCGATGCATCAATCTTCCTCCATTTGGAAACTAGAGGTATGGCCATAGGCTTGCAGTCGCCCATCCAGAATCTCTTCAAAATCTCTACTACATACTTCCCCTGTCCAATGAAGAAGCATCCATCTCTCTGCCAAACCTCCAAGCCCAGAAAGTAGTGCATCAACCCAAGGTCTTTCATCTCAAGCTCAACTGCAAGGTTGGACTTGCAGTCTCTAATCAGCCTCTCATCTCCTGTAAGAAAGAGATCGGCCACATATAAGACCAGTATGAGAGGCACCTCACCTATCAAGAAGTACAGGTTGTGATCATCCTCACTCCGCTGAAATCCCATCTCCCATAGATAGCAGTCAATCCTTGAGTACCATGCTCAAGTTGCCTGCTTGAGCCCATAAAAAGCTCGATGCAGTTTGCATACATGCGTCTCCCTGTTCTCCACATCAAACCCCTCTGGTTGCTCAATATATACCTCCTCCTCTATCACACTGTTGAGGAAGGCAGTCTTGACGTCCATCTGATGGACTCGCCAACCCATCTCGACTACTAGTAAGATAATGGCCTGAATGGAAGAATACTTGGCAACAGGGGCGAAGGTCTCCTCATAGTCAATACCATCCTTCTATCAAAACCCCTTTGCTACTAAGTGTGCCTTGTACTTTTCCACACTCTCGTCTACTGCATGCTTCACCTTGTAGATCCATCTGGATCCCACCACCTTTTTCCCTTGTGGCCTCGGGACAACCTCCCATACCTGGTTTTTCATACTGAAGTCATACTCCTCAACCATAGCCTCCTGCAACACATCATGTTGTGCAACCTCCTCAAAGCTGGAAGGTTCAGAGTCAATCAACTCTGTCATCAGTGCCATATAACTAAGTCTCACTGGTGGTTTACTCTGTCTCATGGAGCTCTGTGGAGAATCCACCTGCCTGGAATCCTAAACTGTGGACTTGAACGACTTAGGCCTTGGCCTAGTGTCAACCTGCTGCGGCTGCTGGATATCCATCTCCTGCTGCAGCTTATCCTCCAAGTCAATGACTGAGGAATCATGTCCACTTGACTCCCTCTGACTACCAGAACCTGTGCCCTATGCCTGTACTTGTACATCTGGCTCCTCCAACTTGACCCTCGAATCATGTGTTGGTTGTTGCTATGTTGGTAAGTCCATAGATCTTCGCAAGGCCCTGTCCTCATCGAACTGGACATCCCTGCTCACAATGATCCTCTTGCGAGCAGGAATGTAAACTCTGTATGACGTCGAAGTCTCGCTATAACCAACAAGTAACCCCTTCTCTCTGGAAGGGTCCAACTTCTTCTAGTGTCAACATGAACATGACAATAGCAAACACTACCGAATATGCGAATGTAACTCACATCTAGCCTAGTGCCTGTGAAGACCTCCTCAGGTGTCTTCCTCCCCAAAGTTGTGTGAGGACACTTGTTCTGAATGTACACTGCAATCCTGTATGCCTTGGCCCAAAATAATAGTGGTAATCCCTTATCAAATAGCATGGCCTTGGCTACTACTACCATAGTCCTATTCTTCCGCTCTGCCACTCCATTCTGTCGTGGGGTATGAGGCACAGTGTGCTCCTTCTTGATCCCCTCTGTCGAACAATACTCCATGAACTCATTGGAGGTGTGCTCACCCCCGTTGTCTGTCCTCAACACCCGAATCTTCTTTCCTATTTAGTTCTCTACGAGAGTTTTGAACTCTCGAAACCTCTCAAAGACCTCTGACTTGGCCTTCAGGAAATAGATCCAGGTCTTCCTAGAATAGTCATCAATGAAGGTTAAGCAGTAACTGTAACCACTGAAAGAATGGACACTCATAGGTCCGCATACATTGAATGCATCAAGTCCAAGGGCTCCTTAGACTTGTGCTCATTCTATGGGAAATACTTCCTGATGTTCTTCCCCAAAGCACAACCCTTGCAGTGGTTATGCTTCTCCTCCTATACCTGAGGAAATCCAATGACAACCTGTCTCAAGTGCCTCAGTGCTCCATGGTGTAAGTGTGCCATCCTCCTATGCCACAACTCACCCTGACTGATGTTGCTACTGACTAAAGCCTTTGCAGGCTCAAAGTGTAGTCTATAAAATTTCCCACTCTTGACTCCAATCACCCTATCCAAGCTCCTATCCGACCCCTTGAGCCGAATATACACTCTATGGTCTCAGAACTTCACCTGATATCCCTTGTCCACTAAAGTGGAGACTGATATTGAGTTCTTGGTCAATCCTGGAACATATAGCACATCAGCAAAACTGAGGGGTCTTCCAGACTCCCTCTGAAATGAAACAGTGCCAACTCCCTACGCCTGATACCGCGCATCATCACCCAGCTCAACGTGGATCCCTGTTCCACACTCATGCAAGTCTCTGAAGAATCTCTTCTGTCCAGTCATGTGACTAGATGCTCCACTGTCGATGTACCATATACTGCTCAAGCAAAACTCCTCATCAAAGTTCCTACTGAACTCATCCACCTCTGCAAATCCAGCCATCTGAGTGTTACTCTTCTTCTTCCTGTCTGGGCACTGGGAGGCAAAGATATGTCAAGGTTTTTCTTACCATCCTTCTTCCTCTTTACCTTACCCTTGCTCTTCCCTGTAAGGACTAGAGCCTCCTCATCCACAATCTGTGGGGCACTGCTGGATGAGCCAAATCCTTGACCCATGTGGGTCTCCTCCTGCACAAAGTCATCCCACAATCTCTGCCAATCAAGGAGCTTCTCCCTAGCCACCACACCTTTGACAAAGGTGTCCCATGGCTTAGAGAAGCCATTAAGGGCTATCCGAACTAGCTCCTCATCCACAGTCTTAGAGCCAACAGCTTCAAGCTCATCCCTGATCTGTGTGAGCCTTGTGAGATAAGGCACCACTCCTCCCTTGGCCATTTTGGTGTTGCGCATCCTCTCTTGCAGCACCATCTTTTGGTTCTCGTTCTTGCTTTGGTACAGACTTTCCAAATCCATCCACATCTCTACTGCGGTCTTCTTCCCGGAAAGGTGAGGGACTATATGGTCCTTCACTCCATCCATGATAATCAACATGGCTCTGGAATCAATCTTCTTCCAAGCTATCAGATCTGTCGAATATGTGGGTGCAACTTTTGTGGAATCAATGTGCTCCTTTGCATCACTGACATCCAAGATCCTTGTGATCATTTCTTTCCATGTAGGAAAGTTCTGAGCCCCCTGGAGTCTATTCTCAACTCTCAACTGTACAAGCATTCTGAAGTGTTTCTATCAAACCCTAGATCTACAATCTAGGTTTGTGTCTTCAATAGATCTGCCCCTGATCTATCACTGTTGTTGCAAATCACTCAACTTTAGCTCACTAGAGCTCTGATACCATGTAAATTTTCCTTTAATATTCAAACTAGGGCTAAACAGTGTATTCAAAATTTCTATTGATAGCCACACATGAAGATCTTTTACAAGTATGCAGGGGAATATAAAGTACTAAGAAATAAATCACAACATCACATCATAATATTTACACTTATTTTGGGTATGGAAACCCCTGATGGAAAAATCAGTGCAGCAGTCAGATATGGATTTTATTATAGAGAAAATATGGAACTTTTACAATCACTGCTAATCACCCAAACCTGGCGAAGCAGTACCCGGCAGAATCACTGGACAACCCCATCTAAAACCCAGCACACCTCTGCTTGGCTGTACGGTTAGCAGTATGCCCCCCCACACGTGTTGTACAGATCCGTGCAGTTGTACTGCTACTGTACGAAATCCGTACGGTTTGTACGACAGCTGTACGAAATTCCGTATGGTAATGCGACCTCCTCTGCAGCTGCTGCCTGTGCGGTCTTCTTCCTGCCTAGAAGCTCGGTCACCCTATCTATTAGCTCCTCCGTTTTCTCAGCTAAATCCTCCGTCTGACTTTCTCTCTCTGTCTAGATCCTGTCTCTGTCGGAATACAAGTGTGTGTCCTCTCCACCATTTGACATTTCTTTTATAACTTTAGGTAAAGCAAAAACCCTAATTTTACTTTCACTTAAAGTCAACAAATAATTAGATCACTTTAATTTATTTTCCAAAGTAAACTTTAGGAAAAGTAAATTAAATAAAACTGGTTTCCTGATTTAAGTCTTCTACAAGCAAGGACACATTGATGCAGAAATACCTTCATTGCTTCTATTTTAACACAATGTGCTTAAAACAATTGCTAGTTTTTACTCTTATAAACATGTTTTTAAATTTAAGAAGCAAACCTAAAGTATGTAACTTTTCCACATTTTTTGTGGTTAATTAATTTGTAGGCTCGACATTTAAGCTTCTTGTTACTTCCAATAAGCTTAAGTTCAATCAAGACTATGCAAGAGGTGTTTTTCCAGCAGAGGCAAACATTGAATTACTCCAAAAGATTAAAGGGTTTAAACCTGAAATGCATTATTTCTTCCTTTGGTATCCATCGCAATAATTGCCAGACTGATAAGTGTTGCAGTCACTGGCCTGAGTGGTAACAAAAAAATATGACAGCATCAAATCTTGAAAATAATTGGAAAATGGTTTTCCCATGATTTCAATGGATGTGATATTTGTTTTGCATCGACTTTTGTTTTGGATAATGTCGCACTGTTTAGCTTGGGAAGTTTTGAGTTTTTTGTGGAATTTATGGTTATATGAATGCCGTTGATTCCTATATCACTCGGTTCCCTGATTCGCACTTCATGGGTTCATCCCTTGCTGGCATTTTTTCATGCATTGAAGTGGTGTTGAACTGGCCCTCAGCATTTGTCCATTCCTCGAGCAGTCTTCCCACGCATTATTTAATCCTTGATGGTGCTTCTCCTCACAGTGATAGATGGAAAATTTGAGGAAAAATTGTCGACATCATAATTTTTCACCATGGAAACCACAAAATGAAAAATCACCCCAAGAAAATCGTTTTGATTCAGAGGAAATCAAAAGTCAGTTTTTTGAAAACATCAGTAAAAAAAGCACCATGATGGAAAAAATTGGTGTTTTTTTTCTCATTTGTCTTCACAACTGTTGGGGAATGAGAGGGAAGGCATTTGCTTTCATCAAAAACCACTCCAACAAAGTACTTTTTACTGGATCAGGGATCAATGCCTATTTTCCTGCAGTTTTCTCATTCTCAGATCACGGGTGTTTCTTCAAATTCAACCCTCTTAACTAGCTTTTTTTCTATATTTATGCAAGGTTTTCAAAGTGCATGTTGCTTGCTTCTTATTATCTTTTTTCAGGGCTCATAGAACAATTTATAAGTCTATTTTTTTCACTAGCAAGTTTTTTTCAGCAGTTCGATGTTCATTTTTTTCATTTTTTTTGCCTGAGGTTTGAAGTTCGAAGTTGAGTATTGCCTTGCCAATATGCCAAAGCCTTTGGACCCATTTTGGCAATATGTTGAACCTGAAGATGGGACAAATCGACAAAAACTATCTTGTAAACTGCGCAGGCAGCCAATGATAGGAAGGGTTAGTTGATTGAAGTACCACTTGGCTAAACTCAAAGGGCATGAGGTTGGGATTTGTACTACAACCCCAGAGATCATGCTAGTTGCCCATGATGCTAACTATGAAAAGGATAAAAAAAGGGAAGAGGCAGGGACTACCGAAATTGAATTTGTTGTCGATGCAATGGCTAGATCCTCAAGAACCACAGGCATATGTAGTACTCAGGGCAGTGAAAGGGATTACATGGATTCACCTTCCATGAAGACCTCACCTTTCTTTGTTCTAAAAACCAGAGATGGGGTAAAACCTTCCATACAAACAATGATTAACAAAAGAGAAGCAAAAAGCAGACAGAATTGTGGGGAGGTGTTTTTTGGAGTGACATACATTTGAGCATTACAAAGACCAAACCATTTTTCTAGTTAATGTGTGATGCTATCACTATTGTTGGCCTAAGGTATAAGTGCCCTACCTACGGGGAGTTGCGGGGGGCAATTCTTCAAACAAAAAAGAAAGGCATCAATACTTGATTGGAGGACCCAAAGAAATTATGGGAAGCCATCAAACACACGGTGATGTCCAATGGTTTGACAAATGGGGAGAGTAGGACCCTCATCAATTTCTTGGTACATTGTCCTCAGGGTACAATGTTTATTAAAACTATTTATGCATCAATGCATGTTAAAGATGTGACATCGTTGTGTGAATTGTCGGATGGGTTTATCCAAGAGATTGGTTTGCAACATGTTGTGCAAATAATAACAAATAATGCAATTAATTATGTGATCACTAGCAAGTTGCTAATGGAGAGGAACCCAATGATGTTCTAGGCTCCATGTGTTGCCCATTGCATAAATTTGATGCTTTAGGGTGTGGGAAAAATATCCTTCGTCAAAGAGGCCATTGATCAAGCTAGAAGGATCGTAAAATCCATATATAACCATGCAATTGTTCTTAGCCTCATTAGAAAATTCAAAGAAATGGGGAGTGTTGCATCCTACAATCACTTTACCAACACCTTCTTCTCTTCAGAGTCCAAACTGTGCTCGAATGTCATTTTGAGTTGAAACAAATGTGTGTTTGTCATTTTGTCTTGTGCATTTAGCACAAGACAAGATGGGAGAGCCATCACTAAATAGTGTACACCAAATCCTTTCATATAGTGCGATAAGTGTGCATGGTTAACGACCCTTTGGTAAAGGTTCTCTGCTTGGTTGATGGGGATAAGTGTGCAATGGAATACTTGTATGATGCCATGGATAGGGCCAAAGAAGCTATCCAATCTTATTATGTGAGCAATGGCACTCTCAAATATGAATATGAAGATCTAGGATTTGATTAATAGTTGATGGATTGAGATGCTCCATCATCCCTTTTATGCAATGATTTTCCTCAACCCCACCTATGCTTACTCGTGTAACTTTAATTTCGATGGTGAGGGTTATGGAAGGGTTCTTTACATGTCTCTATAGGATGGTATCTGATGTTGATGCTCGTAGAACAATTAATCACAAGATTGAGATTTATCAAGATGCTAATGGACTATTTGGCTTTGTCGATGTTGCCCAACAAAGGAGAGTATCAAACCACAACATAAGCCATTAGAATTTAGAATTGTAATTAAGTGTTTTATTTTAAAGTTGAACTATGTTTTCTTTATTTCCTATTTTTCACTGTGATGAAATGTACTTAAGTCTTTTTTTCTTATGTGTTGTAGATTTTTGGTGGTGAAATTTATGGTGACTCCGGAAGCACTACTTATACAAAAAAATTGCCATTTTAGTCCTCAAGCAAAGGATGCGAGCGCATTTGAAATGTATTTAAAAAAATACACTAAAAGAAGTGCAACGGGCTAGAATTTCAACTAAGCAATTACAATTATTATAATTTATGACCCTTTGATGGATTTCAAATGTCTTAATGATTTGGTTCATGTCCACTCCAATCTCCAACTAGGTGAGGTAGCTAGAAAAAAATACTAGATGTGGACACCATTTCCTTGAACAAAATTAAAATATTGCCCGAGTGAAAGGTGGAGTACGAGACACCTATTATGGAGAAGGCAATTGGGTAGTTAGAGAAGGAGAACAAACAACAACAGTGCAAGGGGCAAGGGAGAGCAACAAATGTGGGGTTAAAGGAGCACTTTGACAACATGAAGGCTGATGCGGTAGCATCAACATCACCTTCAACATAGATTGATACAATAGCACCCACCAATCAATGTTAGACAAATGAAGTAGCACCTTCTAGCGGCAAATGAGCCATGACCTTTTCTTGTAAAAGGAGAAGGAATTGATACTAGATAGCTAGTTGCTAGATTTGTCATTGTAGATGAGTCATGATGATTAGATACACTTATATATTTGATGTCATTTTGTATTGGTTATCAACATTTGATTCCTTGATTGGAGAATTATCAAGGTTCAAGATTCACTATCTTCTTTCATATGTCATATTTTATTTGGCATCCACTACATCTATATTGGTGCTTTTTCAATATTTATGTGTCAGTGTGTTTGTTTGAAGTTGTTGGTTAATTAATTTAAAAAATAAAAATAAAAAATTCTAATTTTTAACACTTGACGCAATTTGTTGAGTTTTTGTCAATGTTGCCAATAAGTGTTATTCTAAACCCTCAACAATTTTTTGTCAATGATGATTTTTTAAACAATGCTCATAATAATGTATACAACAAATAAGTGCTTGGTATGATTATAGAAGAGATATTTCTTGATTGTTTTGGAACCCCCCATGGACATGCATTTTGGTCTCAAATTGGAGATTTAATGTCCCAATGGTTTAGCTTAGTTACTTCAGCATTTGTTACTCACAATAATATTTGTGTGCACTTTGGGCATGGCTATTGTGAGTTGCTTCATGATGCTTAGTAGGAGCAACTTCACTTGCACTACACACAACCTTTGTTACTTCTTATCAATTATATGATGCTATTATGAGACCTTGATTTACATGGATTAAGGATTCTATGAGCTGCTCCAATTTCAGTCAATACTTCTAGTAGTTCTTTCCATATAGTTCAAACTTGTATAAGTCGGAAAGTGCATCACTTTTATGTAAAAAAAATTACTTTGGCTCATTGAGTGTTGAAGGTGTTGATGATTTTGAAGATTATCTACTAACCTACCACCAAGGACTCTCCTTTTTTCCTTGTCTTGCCTTGTTTACCTAGCCTAACAACTTCATAAATTTTTGTCCAATGCATTTTGTTTGGTTTGAGATATGATATTTTTGCAGCAAATACCATGACGTGATTTTTTCATATTATTATGTCCCTATGACATATATAAACTGGTGTGCAATATTAATATGTTCGTACAGGCTTTCAAAATTTGAAAGCCCAATGTTTAACATTATTAAAACTTCAATTATTATTTGAATTTTTTTATTTTTTTTCCTATTGGTTGATTTTAAATGACGTGAATCTCAGGATTAAGCAAAGGGATTTCAATTGCCACATGTACAGCATGACGTTCACAAAGTTGATAACGCCTCCTGTTCAGGTTTTGTGCTTAGTTTCCAATTTGTGCCGCATACGACATATGATAGCCAGGTAAATGATCAGATAATTAAATCAGTTCTCTGTCATCTGTAATCTAAGGCATTCATCATTTCATACCATCCGCTTCCGCTCTAAGTGGATGTTCCTGATCGCAATAGAGAGAGGATGTTTAACATTATTTAAACTTCAATTATTATTTGAATTTTGTTTTTTTTTATTTTCTACTGGTTGAACTTAAATGACATCAACCTCGGGATTAAACGAAGGGATTTCAGTCACCACCTGTACAGCATGACGTTTACAAACTTCATGTTCGGGTTTTGTGCTTGGTCTCCAATTTGTACTGTGTACGACATATGATAGCTAGATAAATGATAGGTAATTAAATCAATTCTCTGTCATCTGTAATCTAAGGAATACGCCATTTCATACCATTCGCTTTCGCTCTAAGTGGATGTTCCTAATCACAATAGAGAGAGGACGCGTGCTCGCAAAATGCGCTCCATTGTTATTTTTCACAATCTACTGGATTGTAAAAGTATAATCCTCATAAATTTATGTGAGATTTCATTGTGCTGGTCTGGATCTAATATTATCTCATTTTGAGCTCAAAACTGCAAATTCAAGTTACTCAGAGATTCAAAGCAAGCATACACAAATTCATTAAAAATACACACGAGAGAAAATTACGGACAAATACAAGAACCTGCTCCAATGATCAGGGAGAGGAGATACAGAGAAAGAAGCAAAAGGATGCAGATACAATAAGAGCTAATTAGACCTTGAACTCCTGCCATGTTATTTCTTAGCATTGCCTTGATATGCCAGTGTTATGCAGGGCTTCTTGGAGGCTATAAGGATTTTTTGTTCAAACAAACAGAATGTAATGTAACATCAATTACGATGAGAGCGTTGTCTCAACACTTGACATTTGCCCTGTCGGGATGTTAAAACTATGTCGTCATGTTAAAATGACTTTTTTATGGTAAGTGTGCATATCATGTAAAACCCCTCATATAGTTTGTTTCATTCTACTCTCGTGACATTGACATTGTATCGACATCAATGTCATTTAATTTGTTTCATTCTACTCTCCCATCATTGACATTGTATCCACATCAATGTCAATATTCAAAATATAATGACAATCAAAATATTTGAATATATATTGAAGTTATACTTTTCAATTCTAAGTTATAAATTTTAATTCATATCTATAGAAATATTGACAAAAATTTCAGACTTTTGTCAAACACTTAGTTTACCCAAATTTCAGACTTAAAACTTGTCATTAATAAAAATACTCCTCTAGCATTTAATTCAATAACCCAACAAGCTGAAACACTGAAACTAAGTCTGTAGCAGCGGAAAATCACATATAAAACAGCAGATTGATAAACCCATAAAACATCAGAAATTTGGTTAATGTGACCCTGGAAAAACCCCACCCTAGGGAAAACCAGTCCAAGAGAAATTTTTATTGCAGCATTTATTACAGCAATAAATGACTACCAAATCCTTGTTTTTCGTGCCCACATTGATTTATGTGCCAACCTCGATTTCTGTGCCCAGCTGACTGTATGGCCTTCACAACCGCAACCACCTCGATTTTTGTGCCTTGAAAAACAAGCCCAGCAAATCGTATAGTGTACAACCCTCCTCAAAAAACGTGCTCGACTGGTACTGTATGGACTGTACAGTGCTGTACGAAACAGCAGCAATAAATGCCCTGGGAAACTTGCCCAACTCCTTGGGATTCGTGCCCTTTTGAAAAAAAAATTATCCTTGGGATTTGTGCCCACTTGAGATAAATTGCAGCCCCCTCTCCCTCTGCAAATTACCCAGCCAAAATGCACACTCTTGAAAATGTTTTCCTTCAACTTGTCTTGCACATTACCCTAGGCTCTCTCTTATAACTTGAGAGTGACTTTTCACCTTCCCCATTCCCTAAATCCAAAGGCAAAGATTAAATCTTACTTTTTCAAGATCAAGGGTTGAGAAACTTTCCCCCCAAAAGCGGTTACATTTAATTTTAATAAAGTCACATTTTACTTTATGAAACAAGTGCACTTTATCTTATAAAGTCACTTCATAAAATAAAAACAAGGGAATACTTTATAAAAAGTCTCATTTACATAAGAGTCACTTTAAACTTTATAAAACAACATTACAAAGTAAAGTAGCCTAGCTAGTGCATGGTCACCTTCGCATACAAGACAAAAACATGCGGAGTGCCTCCAGAGCTAAATCTCTAACACTCCCTCTTAGCGAGGGAGGTACTCACTGCCATCATCAACAGGTCCCGTTCTCAAATCCATCACATTGTTCCCAGTAAGAGCTCCCTCTGAACCTGGAACCAACGCTACTACCTACACTGAACTTGAATCTGAAGATAACCTCCTGGTAGCCACCCTAAACACCGAGCTCCTAGGAGAATCCATTCTCCACTCTTGAGCATTGGTTCACTAATGTTGGTCGAGCCTCCTATCAGTACTCAAAAGAGACTCCCTCTCTTCCATCGGAACTTGAAACCGTACCCTTGGCACCACTGTAGCCTCAGAAGCCTCCTGCGCCTCGTTCGACTCATCAACAGTGGGATGTGCACTGGACTTCTACAGCTCACCGAACTGATCACCAATCAGTTGTGGATCAATCAATCCCGCTCTCTCCAAGTATATATAAATATGTCCCAGATCATCTCTATCTGGAAAAATGTACACATGTCCCCTCCGGAACAATGTCGAATACCCTGCATCTTCCAAGGCAAAAACCGAGAGCAAGTTTACCGTCATCCCTAGAACAAAGAGGACCCCATCCTAATCAATGTATCCTCCATGACTAAGTTGGAATCTGACATTTCCAACTCCACGCACTGCACGTGCCTGTCCCCCCTTCTGACTGAACGAACCAATCAGGACCAATCTCAGAAATGATACAAAATATATGCCATATTCTGGTCATATGACGTGAGGCTCCACTGTCAACATATCAAGTACCATTCTAAACCACTCCATTGCTACCGGCACTAGAAATAAGGGAGAACAACGAGAACTCCTTCTCGAATCTTCTCGCAAAGTCCTCTTCCTCTGTTGAAGCTGCAACGACTGTATCTTCCTCCTTCTTCTTCTTCTTCTCAGGACAATGAGAAGCAAAGTGTCCATACTGGTTGCAAACAAAACATCAAACTTTGCTCTCAAGTCCTTCTTGGACTTCTTTCTCTTAGCAGAAAGAGCAACATTCTCTTCATTAGCACCCTCCTTCTGTCCACTGCCATGAGATCCTTCCTGGATCTCCTCTCGAGTGAAATCATCCCATAATCTGTTCCAATCTGGAAGTTTTTCTCAAGCAACCACACACTTCACAAAGACTTCCCATTCCTTAGTGAATCCTTTCAATGTAGTTCACATATTATAAGCAGTCTTCTTCTCATCCACATGTGGAATAAGGTGGTCCCTTATACCATCCAGAATCAACCTTTGGGCTTTGGCCTCTTTTACCTCATGCATATCCAAAGAACAGTATCAGTATCAGGAGGAGGACTTACCACAGTGCTAACTATGATCCATAGTTTGTTTTCCTTGAGAACAGCAGTCATCCTGACTTTCCACTGCAAGTAGTTGGACATACCATCCAATCGATCGTCATATCTGATGCATGCAGCCATCTCTGCTATCAAAGAAAAAAAATAGACCACCAAAAGAATAATAGCTTCACTCTTACCCACCACCTGCAAGACACATCCAGATAAGGTCTTCCAATATACAAGTTATTAAAAAAAACACAGCAAGAACCCTTGCCCAACAACTCAGCACTAGTGTTGTACCCACAATCAGTTGTAAACACGGAGCCTCAGCTCTGATACCATGGAGAAATATTGACAAAGATTTCAAACTTTTGTCAAACACTTAGTTTTCCCAGATTTCAAACTTAAAACTTGTCATTAATAAAAACACTTCTCTAGCATTTAAGTCAATAACCCAACAAGTTGAAACACTAAAACTAACTTTGTAGCAGCGAAAAATCACATAAAAAACAGCAGATTGATTAACCCATAAAACAACCTAAATTTGGTCAATGTGACCCTGGAAAAACCCCACCCTGCAGAAAACCAGTCCAAGATTTTATTGCAGCATTTATCAAGCAGAAATTAATTTACAGTAGCATTTATTACAGCAATAAATCACTGTACCAGATTCTTGATTTCCGTGTCAACCTCTATTTTTGTGCCCAGCTGACTATATGTCCTGTACGACCTCCACAACAACAATCGATTTGTGTGCCTCAAAAAACAAGCCCAGCAAACTGTACATTGTACGCCACTCCTCGAAAAACATGCCCAATTGGTACATTACAGACTGTACTATACTATACAAAACAACAACAATAAATGCCTTGGAAAACGTGCCCAACTCCTTGGGATTCGTGCCCTCTTAAGAAAAAAAATCTCCTTAGGATTCGTGCCCACTTGAGAAAAATTGCAACTCCCTCTCTCTCTACAAATTACCCAACCAAAATGCACACTCTTGGAAATGTTTTCCTTCAACTTGTCTTGCACACTACCCTAGGCTCTCTCTTATAACTTGAGAGTGACTTTTCACCTTCCCCATTTCCTAAATCCAAAGGCCAAGATTAAATCTTGCATTTTCAAGATCAAGAGTTGAGAAGCTTCCGCCCCCCCAAAAAAACGGTTACATTTAATTCTAATAAAGTCACATTTTACTTTATTAAACAAGTGCACTTTATCTCATAAAGTCACTTTATAAAATTAAAACAAGGGAATACTTTATAAAAAGTCTCATTTACCATAAGAGTCACTTTAAACTTTATAAAACAACGTTACAAAGTAAAGTAACCTAGCTAATGCATGGTCACTTCCACATACAAGAAAAAAACATGCGGAGTGCCTCCAGAGCTAAATCTCTAACAATATCATAATTTTAATCATATTATTTTTATATATTTAAAGATGTATTTTGCAATTTTCTCATTTTAATATTAATATTTAATAACATGTCGTTTACATATATTTTGTAACCTTAAATTTTATGATTATAATTTTAATGGTTTAATTCAATGAACCGAGGTAGTAAATAATTAAAAAAATTACAATTTTAATGACAAAAATTATATTTTACATTCCAAGCTATGATTTCAAACCATTAAATGATCAAATACATAATATGCAAAGTCTACTCAGTATGTAGTATATGGTTACAATGATTAAGGTGCACGTTAATTATTAGTTTTTTTGTAGATTGTCTTACATAAACATAGAATCTTAACAAAGAGAAAGCAAAGGTGGAACGTTATAGACAATTATAACCTAAGAAACCGGATTCGTCCTGGAGGCCCCCCGTGTCTCGTGGGGATCGAATCGGACATGTGCCCGATTCGTCTTTCAGAGGAATCCGAAAACAGGACACGTAAAAAAACGTGTCGGACACGAAAATGCAGCGTGTCCCAAAAACAGAACACGAATCCCGAAAACAGGACACGTAACCGG
>LPNX010455372.1:1164480-1207673 GCA_001517045.1 Pseudotsuga menziesii | reverse complement strand
TTCCTATCACCTTACAAAAAAATGTTGCAATATTATTTAGAATTAAAGGGACACTTGCAGGGAAGGATATCACCATTTCTATCGCACCTGCTGAAAGAAATAATTATGTTAGTACTGAATTCGCTAACCATTTAGTGATTCCTGAGTCAAATATAAGGGAAGAGCTAGACTTTTTGGACAAAAAACGAACTGAAATAAGTGGCTTACAACTGAGTGTTGGAGATTATATGGTCACATCGAAATTCATTGTTAGTTACTTATGGAGCTTTGACGATGACATAATTTTGGGTTTACCCTGGATAAAAACATTGGGGACTTTCATCTTAAATGTCGAAACAAAGTTTCTGACATTTTCCTATAAGAAAAAGAGAATCACATTTGAAGATATTACAATGAAGTCAGAAATAGAACCTCCAACATCCGAAGAATTCCAGGGTATATCAGAGATGATTTCACAGGGTAATCAAGAGTCAGAACAAAAGAAGCAGAAAGAAGTTGAAAAATTTGTCGCTAGTCAGGATGAAGAAATTACTCGTTTGAAGAATCATAGTCAAGACTTGATCGCACAGATTAGGAAATTAAAAAGGGAAAACAAATCGCAAGAGGAAAGCCAAGAGGAATTCCACCAAAAGAAGGTGGATCTCCAAAATTATTTCAATAAGAAACTGTTACAAAAAAATGGAGAAAATTCACACTTAAAAATTTTGAATCAAGGGTTGACTGAACAAATAAAACAATTAAAAATGAGAAGTTAAAAAAACCCTTAGATTTATTATCAATTAGTAAATCGCAAGAATCACAAACAATTAAAGTTTCTACATGGGTTCCACAAATGTCTCGAATACCTTATCATCACCCAAATCACAGAAATCGATACAACCCACATCAAATTAAAGAAGAAACAATGACTAATCCAATAGAGAAGTCATCAAAGGCTCAAATTCAAACATCAGAAAAGGGAAGCAATGCAAATCTCGTCAAAGTTCAAAAGAACAATCTTATTGTCACATCGCTACAAGCATCAACAGAAAATGGTTCCGAAAAACAATTACAAAAATCGTTAGAAGCACCAAAAGTTGAAGTTCTAGTAAACACTTCACAGGCAATTCGAGTTCTTTATCGCAATCCGAATCACAAGAGTCATTATGATGGATGAAAAAATCAAAAAGAAAATTACCAGTATTATTCCTACAAAGAGCAAAGACAAAATCGACAACTCTCGACAATCGATCCGCAAATAATTTCGTTAAGGGTATATCTCGAATGGATGAATTCACAACTGACGCAACATTTCCACACAATGTTTAAAAGAAAGTATCGTCTTATTTCGTCAAATGTTGCAACTACCAACACACAATGTCATGAGAAAGCGTTACGAGCTAGAACAAGGGATAAAGTCTTCCATAATTGTGCTTTGAGGACAAAACAATTCTAAGGGAGAGGCAATGTAATGAACAAAAATATATATAATAAATAATCACTAAATAACTATTATATAATTAATAATAACTATTAAATATCAATATTAATACATATTGATATTAATAATTAATAAATAGTTATTAGTAAACAATTCTAAAATGACGCATCATTTCATGGATAGTATCCAAAGTGCCTTTATGATTAGTATATATATGGCACTCACTTTGTAATCTATCATCATATATATTCTATCATCAATTTATATATTATTATTGCTTATTTAATATTGCAAGTCTTTTGGTAATATTATTTGTGTAAGCGAATAATTATTCGCTTCAGTAGCAGCAACAAGCAAGAAAAAGAATGAGGATGCCCTTCCATTCTTAAGGAAACCCTCTAGCAGTCGACCTCCATTTCCACCTAGCAGAGGTGATACATATCCAGCAAGAAAGAGGCCATCTTCAAGTGGTCCAATGGACAGAAATTTCCAACAAGAGGCGCGAGAAGAGGTGGACCTTACCATTGCATTCTTTTTCTACCTCAACTTCATCTCATTCAAAGTTGCACGGTCACCATTGCTTATTGAGATGTGTCGAAGTCTCATTGAACGAGCTCCAACTGGTTATGTGCCTCCTGGTTCAAAGAAGCTTAGAACCGCATTGTTGGTTAAGGCAAAGAAGGCGGTGGATAAAATTCTTGAGCCAATTAGGTCAACATGGCCCTCATCCGGAGTGAGTATTGTTTCTGATGGATGGACGCATCCAACACACCATCCATTCATCAATTTCATGGTATCTTCCCAAAATGGACAGATGTTCTTGAAAGCGATGGATGCTCTTGGGAAATACAAGGATTCACAGTTTATGGGTGAGTTATTCATCAAAATCATTGAAGAAGTAGGTGTTGATTCTTGCGTACAAATCATCACGGACAATGCACCTGTTTGCAAGGCCGCTGGCATGATTGTGGAAATTAAATATCCACAGGTATTTTCATTTTGGACACCTTTCATTGCTAATTTGCTCATTGTTTGAATTTATCACAAGATTCATCTAGGGGGGAAGGTCATTTTAATGATTTGAGTTGTTAGTGTTGTAGAGTCATTTATACTTGCTTTTATTGCTCTTATAGGTTTTTTGGAATTTGGACACCTTGCATTGTCCATTCCTTGAATTTAGCACTCAAATCCATTGCTTCAGTGTGACATGGATTGGCAACATTATTGAGGATGCACGCCATTTCTGTAACTTTGTACAAAACCACACAAATGCCCTCACCTCTACAAAGAATACACACATCTTTCATTGTTGAAGATTGCAGATACTCAGTTTGCTTCCTCATTCATCATGCTCAAGAGGTTGAGGGAGGTCAAAACCGCTCTTGGGTCCATGGTGATTTCAAAGTATTGGTCTTTCTGGAAAAAGACAGATCAAAGTGCTTCAAAAAAGGTGAAGGACACGGTATTAGATGATGTTTGGTGGTGTTATCACATATATTGTAGTTGGGATACCATGATGCAGCAGACAGCTTGATCTCTTTATTTTTTCTGAGCCAGAAAGTCAGATTTGGATACAGCATGGATCAATATTACATCATAAGCCATTCAGAGCCTTTGTTTAGTAGCAGATACAGAGTGTTTCCTTGCCAAGACTGAGATCTCCTTGTCCATTGAGATGACTTCAGTAGTGACTTGGTTCATTCAAGCAGAGCAGGAGTTGGTACACACAGTTATAGACGAGCTTATCAGTTAGAGACAGGTATACATGGTGAGATCAGGTATATTTCCTTGGTTTAGTTTTGCTCTATGATGTATCTCAAACACCTATGCTTGTCATGTTAAGATGATTATGGTGACCTATGCTTATATGTTTTATATTGTTGTAACTTGTGTTATGATTAATCAAGGAATTCAATGTGAAGACTGTTGCTCATGCCATGCTCAAACAAAGTGTAAACCTTAGTGCTAGGTTGGTTCGATGTCATTTGTGTCCGTCCATTCAGATCATTCATTTTTGTTATTATCCCATGACTCAGACTGATGGAAATTTGTGAGATTTGTTACCACCTCAAATTGACAGAGGTGTCCACAGCCTGCAAAAGATCACAAAATAGTCAGCATTTTGAAAATCAAAGATAAGAGCCGCAATGTTGTTTCCCTAAACAAGCATTGTAAATTCATACTTCGGGATGGATTGTTTTCTCAGAAAACTGGTGTAGTGCTCAATAATGAAATGGATAACTTCTCAATTTCTTCAAATAGTTCTGCAGATCTGCTGAGGGAAAACATACTGCTGCTGCTGCCATTAGTGGCACTCCACAGGATACTATGCAGCAGTTAGAAAGTTTCAGGACCATTGTACAGAACTTCAGAAGTGCTTGCTTGAATCTGAGCAAGGGGGGAGTCGATCTAAAAGCAAACAGACAAAATTATGTTCTTGATGGTAGTAATATTGTTGGACAGGGGGAAATGATTCGAGTCTAAATCCAGATGGCTCAGCTGTAAATCCTAGAGCTATGCAGCAACACATTCGGAATGATTCACATCTTATGAACTGGTTGCTGGAGGGAGATCCAACATTTGCACAGGCTTTTCTTTGGGATAACTTAGACGTTTTTCAAAATAGTCTCAGACAGCAACACCAGCAAAGTATTAGAGTAAAGGATCATAATAATTGGAGACAGGATAGTCATAGACACGAGTCAGATTGTAATTCTGAGATTGTCAAAGAAGCTGAAAAATATTCATTGTGGTCAGAGGCAGCAAACTTTTCAGTCAATGATGAAGGAAGCAATTATAGAGGATAGAAGGCAAAACCCGGTTCTCCAAAAGATATTGACAGGTCCTCTCAAAGAGGTGTTGTACCTTCATCTCCACGAGAATCTCAAAAGATCAAATTGAGAAATCCCGGGAGTAAGTTTTTGAGCTTGAGGCTTCTCTTCGATTATCTTTTTGTCAGGCTGCCAACTATTGAAATGTTGATACAAATGTTCTGAGCGTCCATCTTGTATACATTGGTCATTTCCAGCTCTGTACCAATCCTACTCTATATGCTGCCTTATATACACATGGAGGAAAACAACACAGCTATTATGTCCATGGGAATGGATGAAACTTTTCCAGATATTACAGATCTTATTTCTCAGAGTATGCAAACCTCTAAATCCATGTCAGAAAGAGTATTGTCGCCTGCCAACAATGGCGATCATCAAGGTTTGCATTCTCACAATTGTTCTGATTATTGTAGGGAGGAAAAGCATAGCAGATTATTGGAATCTGGATTAGGTCATTCAGCACTCAAGAAAATTCATTTAGATGGAGTACTGGATATAGATAATTAAAATTGTGTTGATGAAGCAACAATTGGAGAGATTTGGGCCAGAAGTATAAGTTTAGAAGCAACTAGCGGAGCTGTGTATCACATATCGCTGGCAACCAAACGGAAACTTGCAACCATGTCCCTTAGTCATGTAAAACTCAGAGACGGAGCAAAAGCTTGCATGATCAGTGGTTCTGTCCTGTAGCTTCTCGCACTTTTTATTAGCATGTGTTGAAACTTAGCAAGCACGCAGTTTCTCCCTTCTCCATGGGTATCAAATAAAAGGTATTTCGACGCCAAGCAGTGGTGGAGAGATCACGTTTCACCAGCATATCAGGGACTGGTGGCTTCGATTTTACTCTGCCCATAAAAAAGGCAGGGGTAGCATCAAACTGGGTTGCCCATCACATCGATCAGCATGGTGCATATGAGGCCGATTCAAGCAATCAGTAAAATTCAGGGTTTGTGGAAAACCAAGTATAAAAATATGACTAAGTTGTGTGCAGAGGAAATGCAGCTCAGAACAAAATTTAAAGATTTCTGCATCAGACATATTGACAGGGAATTCAATTTTGATGCTGCTATTAAACTTCGAAATGCTAATCATCGGAAGTTTAAAATCACCGCAGCAGCTGTCAAACGCACATTTTGGCAGCCAAACACACGAATCCAAATCGTAGAGCTGTGGAGCAGCCCCTGTCCACTGAATTTCAGCAGTCAAATCATTCAAACCATGGCCACGTGGAGTTTGGAAGGCTCGGGGGCCGGTTCTTTGGTTCTCTATATGCGATTTGCCCATCGTTGGCAGCCGAAGGCATTCAAACCTTCAGTGTTTCTCCTCTTCAACAACCGAGTTCAACTCTGACTTCATTATTGGATTACTAGCAGAGGCCAAGTCATAGTTTTGGAGCGGTTTCTGTCCACCATCACTCACGCCTACATCAATCCTTGTTAGGGCTCGGCGAGGTGGCACGCAGCTGATCGGCGTTTTCTTTGCTGAATGAGTGAAGGCATACATTGGCAACGTCTTTCTTTTCAAGTTACGGCTGAGCGCTTGGAGTTCATCTTTTCTCTCCATCGTGGCCAGCTAGGAGTTCTGTTAAAGCTTTTTATTTTATTATCATTTAGTTGAAGTGTGAGTGACATTGAAAGAAAAGTCGACTCTCAGTATTGGCGTCTATGGTTTCGTTGGCAGTCGGTGTTAGTCTAAGTATGAGTTACTTTGATAAAGTAAAGTGAATCAAATGTTAGATGGAGAAAATAAAGTGGATCTGAGATTCACTTGAGATTCACTTTATTGTTTTTTCCTTTTTTATTTTTTCTTTATTTTATTATTTTATTAGGAGAGCCTATAAAAGAAGCAAGGCCTTCATTGTAAAGAGGATGGAATTTTCGGCTAGGAGGATTTTTCCCCAGAGCCTAATAGAAAAATCATGTTGAGTTTATGGATATTTTGGGCATCTTTGTCGTAGTTTTGTGCTTTCAGGAGTTGTAGACCAGGCCAGCATAGAGGGCTAACAATCTAGCACGTTGGGCAAGCATTTGCGGCTGCCAAGTTGCTTGTCGCCGTTATGTTCTTGGAGGTCTGGGAGTAATGGAAAGTAGTCAGTTATACTTCTATTCTCCTGGCCTATGATTATGGAACGGACCAGCCTGATCTCCCTTTTGCAAAACACTAAATCTTTCTGAGTCCCCTTCTGACTCCATTCACCCTTCTGATACAGGCACTGGCCTTTCCCTCGAGGACTGATCCTCCCTCCCCTTCCTGCCCATCAACCCGACTCATTTTACCTTTTTCTGCTACCCGTGTTTCTCTAAGGCAGCCTCTTCAAATCACCATGCCCTCAGCTGCACCTGCCTTAGTGATCCTAACTTAGAGAAACCCCCCTAGAGGTGGAGAAGAGCTAACCTGAAGCGAGGAGAGAGAAGGTGTGGTGACAGTAGCCTCTCGAGAGAGAGGTTGTCGCCGGGCCGACGCTCCCGCGGTTTGGGCTTTCAGCACCCGCATGCCAGTTTTGGGCGACAACAAGATTGAAGGTCCTTTCCCCATTCTGACCCCTATGCATGTTGGATCCCATGTTGTTATGTATCTCGGCTCTGAGTTGTACAACAAAACTTGTCGAAGCCTTGATCCTTTTGTGCCAAGAGAATCCGCTGGTGTTGGTTCCTGAGCTTAGGTGAGTTGGGTTTTGAAGCCTTGACCTCTCTGGTCGGTTGCCCCCGATGTTTGGTCCTGACTGCGGATATTCCCCCTGGTTGCCCGAGAAGTTGTCAGCTAAATCCTAGAGCAGTGTGTCTACCATCATTACATGCATTATGAGTTATATGCTATATATATTATGAAATGCAAGCCTGCAAATGAAATTGCAAACTGTCTTTAGACACAAATCAGAAAGGCTATGAAATGAAATTGTAAAAGGCCCAAAATAAAGCAATGGATAAACAAATGCTAAATTTAAAGACTGCATGCCTATTATTGAAATGTAATGATTAATTCCTCACGGAGCCTAAGGGTTTTGATGTGAGATGGAGTAAGTGACAGCTAATTCTAAGTGTCCCCTAGGATCTCTTCACTACAGTTTCTTGTGTACTCAACGCAAGGGTCCTAGAAAATATCCTCACGGAGCTTGTGCTTAGCTTGGATGTGAGTCGTAGACATGATTGCCAAGGTTGAATGGACATTTTTTCAAACCAGTTCATCCATCTATGAGACACCACCATTCCCTATTGTTCATCTAACATGCATATGTCACCTTGGTTGAGTGTATTGGTTATCATTCGGATACATCACTGAGTCAAAGTTAGTCAATAGTCATTTCCCCTTGCCTTAGCCTTGTTTTTTCATCCTCACCCATCTATAGCACATCTTTTACACTTTGTAAGTATGGCATGTACAAGCATATTTCCAAAGGACTCTAAGATTTTCCAGAAGCAAAAGTATATTTTATTATTATTATTGTTGGTCACCATGATTATGAATAACTGACTCAAGTTGGGTTTTGATATACATCATTGGAGCATTTCTTGCCTTGGATGGTTGTAGGATCATATTGACTTGTTATCTCACCTTGATTTTGGGGTACTTTGACTTGGTCAACCCAGTTGACCAAGTCAATCACGGTTCCCAAGGCAGTGACTCAAAAATACAACATGGTCTATATTTGTTCGAAACATGTCCACGACCAATACTGCAGTTTCAGTTTTGAGAGTTTGGCCCCAATTCTCCAGAAAAGTGATTATTATCACTTAATTATTGGCCAAATCATTGAAGAAATCGATTTGGCTTGTGTGGTCAAGGAAATGGCAAGGGAATTTCTCTGTTATTATGGCTCTCCAGACATATTTGCATCAGTTTCAGTCAATTTGATGTTCCGTATTATTTTCTTGGCTCTCTTAGAGAGGACGTCCCCCGTAGGGCGAAATTGGACAAAATGGTCAAAATAAAAGTGTGTAAATCAAGTTGTATCTTTAGAAATATGTATGGGGGAACCCCCTAATGACCCCCCCATGTCCCCTAAGTGTCAAATTTGTAAATATAATGATTTATCATGTTGTAAAAATGGGCTTTATGAGGTAATCCGCCCCCCTCTTGACTTAGTCATGTTGATCCATGTATTGATCCGTGTAAAAGTGATATCCATCGTTGATGATGTTTTAATCTCAACCATTGGATGAAAAAGTAAGTTAGGGTTTGTGTCTCTCAAAAGCTATATAAAGACGAGACCCCCCTTATTGTATCCGATCAAGAAATTTTGCACTCTTGGCTCTGGATATTTGAATAAAGAGACTTTTGCATAAATTCTTGGATCTTCTTTGTAAAATGTTCTTATCTATGATTGGAAAGTTTATCTTGCTTAACATTTGAAATATTTTTCTAGGGTATCAAATATTTTTTGGAAGATAGTGTTTTGCATGGAGGAGGGCGTTTTCTCTTGGGGCGTTTTTTTGGATCTCCCAATTTGTTTCTCTTGAAAATGTTTTCATAATCAGGGGGTTTTTCAATAGTATCTTTGATCTTTGATATGCTCTTTGTTTTTCTTGCATCTATAGTTCATTTTTCTTGTGTAGCAAATCTCACTTCGGTAGTTTGACTGTGCAGGGAAGAGGGGCACACTACCTCACTTGGGCGAATCGATTTCACTTGGTGCTTCATCTGAATTGCTTCAAATTGATCGAGACGAGATAAATCATCATTTGCAAGGCATCCACAAGATTTTTCGAGTAAGATCTACTCTATATCTCTTGTTTTAACTTTCTATTCCTTTAGTTGTAAATTTCTCCGACGAAACCCTCATTTTTTAGATCTGTAGGTTCTAATTTGCGGCGATGTATAAAATTTAAAACCAGTGTAGTCAGACCCGTTCAAGACTCGCAAGTCTTACCGAGCGACCACTGGGACGAGTACTCGTGGCATACTCACGGTTGCACTCGCCACTCGCCGCACTCGCCACTCACTCACCGCACTCACCACATACTCGCTAAACTCGTCAATTACTCACGAGTCTATGATTGGGTTGGAAAACTCCATGTCTGTTGACTGTTTGACGATCAATGTAGCAGGAATCGCAGTTTAAACTGCAATTTTCCGATTTGAATCAGGATCAGACCCCAAACAAGCTGAGTTAAACTTTCCTGAGTTTGACTCGGGTTGACCTGGGAGCAATGAAGAGCAGTGATCCAGACTCACGCAGTTGATGACGCTTTCCAATCGTGGCTTTATCCAATCACATTCAGAATTTAACGCTTTCCCTCCATGTGACCTGCGAACATTAACTGTGCATTTTGTATGTATCAGCTGCTTGCTTACCCTGTCGTTTGCATTCTAGTGACCGGCGTTTGCATTCTAGCGGTTGACATGTGAATTTTGGTAGGTCGATTTCTACGGTTTAGCCTCCAATAATGCCATGCAGCTTGTTATCGTGATGGCGGCCACAATTTCATGCGAGGGCGACAGTGGGACAGTGTATTAGCTATTCATTTACCTCTCGAGTCCTATAACTTTAGATAAATGGTTTTAACAATGCTATATTTGGTTTTATATTCATTTACCTCCGAGTCTTATAACTTTACATAAAATGGTTTTTTACGATGTTATATTTGGTTTTATTATTATTTTTTGGTTTAGGTAAAGGATACTTGAAATCTAGGATAGCAAGGTTCCAAATGATACTCATATATTATATACTTTAATGTTATAATATAATATATACTTCTATTATTATATAATATGTATTATATACAATATACATACTTTATGAATGAATTATATATGATTTGATATATATTATATATGATTCTTAAGAGTTTCCATATTATATATGATTTGATATTTTTTATGCATCTATTAATAACTTGCAATATATGGAAACATATGGCTAACACTGGTTTGAGCACCGAGGAAGGTCGCTAACACTAATCTGAGCACTAAGGATAACACTGGTGACTGGTCTGAGCATTGAGGAGTGATGGGAGATCATTGTTCAGCTGCCGGCATCAAGGATTTCAAGTTGAAAGGGTCGAGTTGCATTAAAGAAGAGTCGAATTAGTTAGTATTAATTTTTAAATGTTTTGTATTAATTTTTTTGATGTATTAATTTTTTCAAGTTATCTATTAATGTTTTCAAGTTTTGTATTAATTATTTTTTAATGTATTAATTTGTGGGCATTTGGAAGCATGTGTAGGCTTCCATCACAGCCTACAAGCCTGTAGGTTGTGATGGCATCCTACACATCCTTCCAAGACATTAAATTTAATGGTTTGGCAAGCTGTGGAGGCTGCCATCACAGCCTACAGGGCTGTAGGCAGCCCCCTGTGGCTACCTACAGGCATGTAGGCTATGATGGCAACCTTCACAGCCTGCCAAGACATTAAATTAAATTTTTTTCATAGTTGTCGAGTCTTTGCCGAGTCTTATCCGAGTCGTCGAGTCAGCCAAGTCCCAAGCCGGCCGAGTATTTGCCGAGTCCAAGTCTGACTACATTGTTTAAAACCCACTTCAGATTTAACACTATACCCCTAAATTTTAATTTTTTGCTTAATCGAACTCCATTTGCCCATCCAAAGCACTGGTCGGCTACTAGGGAAAAACGCCCCCCTTGGGGAAAGTGGGTATTTCCAAAAACCGCAAACTGGGTACTGTTGATTTCAATCCCATTCATCCAATCTCGCATCCAACAATCTATCCAAGTGTCCAGTTTTACTTAATTTCACCGTTTTGCCCTAGATCCCAATTTTTCTGCATTAACCCTAGAGCAAAATTGGGGCTTTTCACCTAGATGCTCTGAATCTCTTGGTTTTAGTTTAAAACTTTAACTAACCATCCTATTAAGAGATTTGACCAAGTTTCCCTCGTTTATTCATTCATTCTCCTTGTTTTAGGGTTTCTTAGTCATAGGGACGCTCCTTGAGCTTGTGTTCTCACTGGTCCAAAGTGTCGGTATCCTTGACTGGTGTGACATCTGAGTTCTTTCGGAAGTCTTGGATATCGTAGGTCACGACTGTGGTTGCCTTTCCTCTGTCGTCCTGAATAGGATCACATCACAGGGCAACTACAAGATTCGTGATAACAGGTGGGAGAGGGTGGATCTTACCATTAAGATCATGGAGCCACTCATTTCTTTGTTGCGGTTTGCAGACACGGACCAGCCCATCCTAGCGGATGTTTATGAGGGATGGAATTCCATAATTGAGTCCATGAGGACCATTGTTATGGAGAATGAGTGTCCCGAGTATGAGACATCAACAGAGAACTTATGGTCCACCATTCAGGATATTCTTATCTCCAGGTGGGATAATAATTGCACACCTTTGCATTGCTTGGCCCATTCCTTGAACCTCAAGTTCTACAGTCAGGAATGGCTCAATGGTGGGTCCTCATCTATGTTGTTGGGAGCGGGAAACAGGAGCGGAGCGAAAAGCAAAATTTTCACAAGCTCCCGTTTTGGGAGTGTTTCGGGAGTGTTTTTTGTATAGTATATATTTTGATGGATTTATATCTAAAAAACATGTAGGATGTTGAATTAGCTATAGAATACATGGATTAAACCATATAACATCAATCATCTAGTAGTTATAACTTATAACATTATCATCAAATGATCAACCATAAAAACTTTTGTAGGAGCTTGGCAAAGAAGGGAGGTACCATAATATTGTCATCAAATGATCAACCTAGTATAGGAGCTTTTTGTATAGGAAAAGAAGGGAGCGCCTCGAGAGCGCCTTGGGAGCATGCTCCCAAAACTAGGAGCGTTTTGGGAGCGAGCTTCAGGAGCAAGAGCGAGGCGGTGGGGGACTCTCCCACACGCAACATAGGTCCTCACACAAACTCCCTCCTCACATGGATGGAGAAATTTCACAGAGGAAGATAACATTTAGGCAGTTATTTTAGGATAGAGACTTACTTGATGAGGTGGATGAGGGCTTTGTAGAGTTTTCCACTGCTACTGAGAGATTTGGAGGCTATGATGTGGTAGGAGACAGGGGAGTTAAGAAGCCCTATAATTGGTGGGAAACTCATGGGGCAACATGCCCTATTCTACAGAAGCTAGCCTTGAGGATCATTTTTCAAGTTACATCATCCTCTAGTTGTGAGAGGAATTGTAGCACATATGGCAACTTGTACAGTTTGAAGAAGAGCAGGCTTGAGCAGTCTAGAGCAAAACGATGGTGTATGTGCACACCAACCTTCGTCTTATTTACAGAAAGAGGGAGGATTGGGTGAAGGGAAAGACAAAGATGTGGGATGTCTTTCCTGATAATATGGGTTTGGACAGTAGTATTGAGTTGGCATTAGCCAACCTGGATTGTAACGATCCAATGCTAGAGTCGATGACATTTGATGATATTGATCCTTTGGAGGGGTCATCCTCCACACCAACAGATCTTGATCCTCAGATGGGCGAGGAGGAGGAAAAAGAGAGCAATGATGAGTTTGTTGATTTAGGCATGGAGGAGGACTATTGATTGATGAGTTTCTTCATTCTTCCATCTTGATCTACCCCTTTCTGTATTTACTATTACTATTAATCTAGTTGGCATTTGCCAGTGGCATTCAGACATCTATGCAATACATTTTGATTTTGATGACTTAATGAGAAATATGGTTCTGACTCCCGAGTATTGACATCTTGATCTATGACTATCATGAGTATCATCAATTATCTGTGTCTCATAATCTCGTTGTGACTACTAATTTGTAAATGTGTAATTACTAATGTTAAATGTGCATTGATTCTGATTTCTATCGAATATTTGTAAAAATTTGGATCTCTATGTCTATATTTTTCATATATATATATATATATATATATATATATATATATAACGTGTCCTAGGTGTCTTGATTCACCGTGTCCGTGTCGAACACTCGAATCCTCGTGTCCTCATGTCAGGTGACTTAGTTGCTCAGCCTTCAATTTAAGTAGTTTGACTTGGTCGAGCCTAGTGTGACCTAGTCAACACAGTTCCAGAGGTAGTATGGCTACAATGTTTGAGATTGTAGATTTGTTCTCCAGATATATCCAATACACCATTTCCACACTCAATTGATGATTATTGGCCATTATACAACTTTAGCTTGGTTTATTATTATTATAATGACCATATTTTTATTACTGTATGTGGTGTTGACCTTTAGATGCATAGTTTGATGGAAATATAGGGTATTTGTAGTAAGTATTGATGGATTTGAAGTCGTTGGTTCATTTGGTGCGCTCAGATTATGATTTCAGGCAAAGAAAATGAAGATAATGGCACATTTATTCTACAACAAGGATTATCGGTGTTTTATTGCATGGAAAATGACCATAATTGCTCCAAAAAAATCGATTTGTCTAGCATGGGCTTAGGAATGACCTCGAGGTGATATTGTATGATGTGACGACGTTCTATATGCGGCTTCCATGGTAGTATGGCTACAATGTTCGAGATTGTACATTTGTTTTCTAGATATATCCAGTACACCATTTCCACACTCGGTTGATGTTTATTGGCCATTATACAACATTAGCTTAGTTTATTATTATTATAATGACCATATTTTTATCACTAGTGTTAGATTTTCTTAAAGATTATAGCAGTATATCTTAATTGCATTTATCAATATGATCACTAGAAGATAGACAAAGCACAGAACAATAACACAAGTATTTTTCACCTGGGAAACCCAATAGGGCGAAAACCCAGCAACCTTCGTCTGGAGATAATAATTCTGAGATCAGAGTACAATGACGAAAGAAAAGAAAAATGTGGAATGCTTTCTAAAAATGAAACCCTGAAAAAACAGTCTGAGCTACGTAGCTTCACTTCTGCCAAAAACTACGCACCTCACTTGTGTTGTTGTGCTGCTGTGTTGTGTAATAATGAGGAGGGGCACCTCCTATTTATACAGTTTTCCCACCCAAATATTAACTGGGGCCGACTTCACTTGGGGGAGCAATAATAATTTTTATTTAGTTCTTTTATTGTTGGCTTTTCACCCCAAGGATTACATTGTTCTTTCTAGGTTTAGATGAATGATTACAACAAGTTCAACTCCCGAAGGAGGACAATAAGAATAGCTTCGAAGTTGCACAAACTCCAACACTCCCTCTCAACAAGGAAGGTATTCTTCGGTCTTCATCAGCATCATGATTATCTGGGTTTCATATGTACATCTATATTGTCTCCATCATCTCTAAACATACTGAAGGTTGTCTTTTATGAATTTGTTCTATCTGGATGTCTGAGAGAGAATGTTTTGCTACCTATCCGTCTCTACTACTGATGGAATACTTCCATGCCTGGCTAAAGATCTCCGATGAGAACACATGCATGACCGTCTACTACCTGTTTGTCTCATCTGCCGATGGGGTACTCCCATACCTGGATGAGAACCTGAACGAGTAGAGGTACCTGTGTAATCACACGGCCATCTACTACCTATCCGACTCATTTGCCGATGGGATTTCTCCCATACCTGGCTGAGCACCTGGACGAGTAGAGGCACCTGTGTGAACCTGACCATCTACTACCTGTCTGTCTCATCTGCCGATAGGATTTCTCACATACCTGGCTGAGAACCTGGACGAGCAGAGGTACCTGGGCAAGAGTATAGTGAGTGTCTCTCAATCATCTCTCCCTCTCAAGGAGGGATATGTTCTCTTCTACTCCGAGTCTTCCGCAAAAGTATTCAAATTTCACCTTGGGAAGAGGCTTGGTGAGAACATCTGCAGTCTGGTCATCGGTCGAAATATATTGTAGCTTGACTGCACCTTTCTGCACCATATCACATATGAAGTGATACCGAATCTCTATGTGCTTCGACTTGTCATGAAATACAAGATTCACTAACATCTGCACACAACTCTGGTTATCATAGTGAATCACAGTTGGCTCTGGAATCTGGCCAAACAAACCTGCAAATCAGTAATTATCCATCTTGGTGACGACCAGGTTCATCAAGGATCCTTCAATTGTCTTGTTCGAGTCACGACATCAGTGTCGTCGGATTTCTATCATATGTAATAAACTAGAATCCTTGTCTTTGAGGGATAACTCCCTCTGTCTCTCAGAAGTTGGTTGAGTAAATCTTGTTGAAGCAGCACATTCGTAGAAGCTTTCTGCTTCTAATCACCAAATCTCTGCATGAGATTATTCTGGCTCTAAGAGTCATAATACATGCTACTAAAGGATTTATGCTTCCATTCCATCCGTATATCAATGGGATCACTTGTCCTTGTAGATCATGGCATTCCCTACAAGTCAAATCCCGTCAGATGGTTAGCAATGTTTCATAATTAATGTATAAACAAAATAATGTAGACAACCTTTTAGTCAATGCTTCGACACAACACACGTAAGGCCATTATCTAGATGCTTATGGTCGCCATCATAGCATATCATCAAGAGTGTGTACTACTCCAGTATGTTATAAAGGATTCCTCATCCTAGATGGGTTGTGCAGCATGACAGGCTATTTAACTACCTGAATTTTAGAAATGTAGATCTATGTAACATATATTCAAAAACAACCAAATCTAATCTACTAGAGCATGTAAAATCAAATACTTATCTTTTGTTATTTTGTGGGTGGGCTACCACTATCAAGGTCCACTGGTCTTCATATGCTTGCTTGACGATCATCACAATTTGGATCTTCATATCATTTCTTAGAAGAAGAACTCTGAATGATCATCCATCCTTGGCTCCTTGTGAGGAGGGTCTTCTTCTACATCAGCAGTTGAAGCTTCATGCTTCCTTTTGATTGAACTTCGACAACTACTGGCATAATGACCCTATTTCTTGCACCTATAGTACTGTATCTGAGATAAGTCCTTCTTCTCTTGTTTCTTCTGATTTGGGGGAGGATTTGATCTCATATCTTGGTGCTTGTGATTTAAGGAGTTCCTTCCCCTTCCCTTGGCTTTCTTGGCATGAGATACGAACGCTTGATTTTCCTCAGGTTGAGTGCCATGAAGTCTTTGGCGTGCTGCAATTTTGGTTTCTTCCTGAGTGCAATCTACCCATAGTTTATCAAATTTGGGCAACTTGGTTCGACCACTTATAGTTTGGATGAAGGACTCCCAAGATGGTGGGAGACCATTTAAGGTGATCATGACAAGATCCTTTTCTTCAAGATTGTCTCCTCTGGACTTTAGCTTGTCCCGGAGCTCGGTGATCCTCATGAAATATGAGGCAATGTTCTCGGACTTCGTCATCTTCATATTCGACAGTTGATTCCTCAATGTGAGAGTCACATTGATGCTACTGTGTTCAAATAGCTTCTTTAGGGTTTTGAACATCCTTCTTGCTGTTGACTTTTCTGAGATTTGACTTTTCTGAGATCTGAGGAACCAAGTGATCTCTAACTGAGTCCACTAAAATCCTCCTTGCTTTGGCATCATCCTTTCTTCAACAAGGTTTGTCTTCTTTGACTTCTGGTTCTGGGACCTTTGACTTTACAAAATGTAATAAGTCATTTTCTTCTAGAAGAAGAAGAACCCTAGACTTCCAGGGGATGAAATTGGAAGCCCGTTCCAAACGATATTCAACCTTCATGCTGATCATCTTGACTGCAGACCTGGATCTAAGACCCCAGTATAGGTTAGGTCAAAAATGAAAGTTGGAGTTTTGGAAAATTGACTCCACAGATAAATGTAGCCTAGAGAGGCGAGTTGAGTAAAGGTAGAGTCAAGCCAAAACTGTGGAGAAAGTAGGTCAAAACTGGAAACCCTAATTTTTGATGTAGTTGTAGAATTAGGTCAAAATTGAAACTTCTCAGAATTGAATTATATCTTCACCAAAAGATGCCCTCCTTAGAGCGAAATTCCCAAGGCTCTTTTTCTGCCAAAAGGTTGAGTGAAGACATTGAAAGATGAAACCCTAGTTTCGACAGGTTGTCGACAGAGTTCCAACAATGGCTTCTTCTAGTACTGCTCTGATACCATGTTAGATTTTCTTAAAGATTATAGCATTATCTTAATTGCATTTATCAATATGATCACTAGAAGATAGACAAAGCACAAAACAATAACACAAGTATTTTTCACCTGGGAAACTCAATAGGGAGAAAACACAGCAACCTTCATCTAGAGATAATAATTCTGAGATCAAAGTACAATGAAGAAAGAAAAGAAAAATGTGGAAATGCTTTCCAAAGATGAAACCCTGAAAAACAGTCTTCTTCTAAGCTATTGTGTAGCTGCACTTCTGCTAGAAACTGCACACCTCACTTGCGCTGCTGTGTTGCGTAAGAATGAGGAGAGGCGCCTCCTATTTATACTGTTTTCCCACCCATAAATTAACTGGGGCCGACTTCACTTGGGGGAGCAATAATAATTTTCTATTTAATAATTTTTATTTTATTCTTTTATTGTTGGCTTTTCACCCCAAGGATTACATTGTTCTTTCTAGGGTTTAGATGAATGATTACAACAAGTTCAACTCCCGAAGGAGGACAATAAGAATAGCTTCTGAAGTTGCACAAACTCCAACAACTAGATGTGGTGTTGACCTTCAGATGCATAGTTTGATGGATATATAGGGTATTTGTAGTCAGTATTGATGGATTTGAGGTCTTAGGTTCATTTGGTGCACTCAAATGATGATTTCGAGCAAAAGAAATGAAGACAATGGCACATTTATTCTACAACAAGGATTATCAGTGTTTTATTGCATGAAAAATAACCATAATTGCTCCAGAAAAATCGATTTGGCTAGTGTGGGCTTAAGAAAGACCTCAGAGTGATATTTTATGATGTGTCGATGTTCTATATGCATCTTCCATGCTTCACATCTCCCAATGGGTGATTTCACATGTTGTATCTTCATCCCAGAGAGGACGTCTCCCCTTGGAGGGCACACTTGTCCATGGCTTGGCATATTGTTATCATGATGTACCTTATATTTTGTATTATGAGGGGCCTCAGGTGAGTTATGTCCATAAGGAATCCCCCTTGTACATGTACCATATGTTATAACACTTCATTATGATGTATCTCTTTGTACGTAGGCGCTAGAGGCAAAAGTGCGCCCCCTCTTATGAGTGATCCATGAATGTAAAAATTAAAATGATCTCCACAGTTGATGATCACTATTGTATGTTTTAATCTCAACCACTCATTCAAAAAGTGGTTAGGGATTTGGTCTCTCTCATATCTATTTAAGAGAGAGGACCCCTCATTGTATTTCATCGAGACTTTGGCTCTTGAAGCGATTTGATAATAAAAAATCCATTTGTTGTGCAAATCTTGTGATCTTATGCTTGAGTTTGGGAATTGTGATTAAATATTGTCTCTCGGGGAACACTGTAAGTAGATCTTGGTTTCTTTAGCAAAATCATGGTGTATCTAACTTGTGGCAAGGAGGACATCTTGGAGGGTGCAATAGCAGGGGAACCTCTTTTCTCTCGTCCAATTCGTTTGAAAAACAGGAAGTGATCTTTAATCTGTACATTGTATCACTCTAGTCATTTTCTCTCGTTGGATCTTTTCTCACAATTTTTCTCTTTTTGTGATTCAGATTAATTTCGATTATTTGTCTTGCAAGAGGAGGGGAAACTTGGGCATTCGCTCAGCAAAGCTAGGCATCAAGATCGCTTTCAATTGCGAAGTGTTGGGGGCAATCATCACTTTATTGGCATCTCCTAAGATCCGGGTGAGTTCACAAATCTTTTCTCTTGTCTTTAATAAAATTTAAAACCCTCGTTTCTTAGAAGTAGTAGTTCTAGTGACCTTTTGGCTTCGAAAACCCAAGTAGGAAATCTATTGAAACCCTTAGAGACCAAATTTCATTTCAATCTAACTCCATTTACCCATCCTGAGGCACTGAGTCTCTTTGGCGCAAATCACCCTCTTAGGGAAATTGATCATTTCGTTGGTTGTGTGATCTGGGTGTTGCTAGAATCATTCCTAATTGACATATCTATCATCTAGCTTATGATTATTGTGCCTAATTAACTTAATTTCACCCTTTTGTCCTTACATTTAAATTTTTGGTTCAACTTTAGTTAGGGCAAATTAGGGCTTTTCACATAGGCATGGTTTATCTCTTAGATCTTGATCCAAACCTTAATTAAACTTTAGATCTAAGAGGTTCCATCAAGATAACTTCACCAATCCATTGAATTCACCACTTATAAGGTTGTCTTGATCACAAGTTAACCTAACTCGTTGACTATGGATGCCCCCTTGGTTTAGCCATTAACTTTGCCTAAAGTGCAGGGTAGCCTTGACTGGTGTGACAACTAAATTATTTCAGAGGACTTGGCCCTCATAGGTCATAACTTTGGTTGCCTTCCCCTCTACCATCATGGATAGGATTATCTCAAGGGTAAACAACAAGAATTGTGATAACACCTCCCAACACTGATGGTTGGAAGGGACCTGCTCAGCCTTCCCATTCTATTGTCGAATGGAAGCCTACTCCTAATAATCCGATTCCTAAAATTACACCTACATGTGGAAAACTAAAAAGTGTTGATGTGGATTCATCCTTAACTCCTCAAGGACCCCCAAAGGCCCTTGTTGTAAAATTTATTGCATCTGCTACTTCTCCATTGCTTCCCCAACCAAAAGCCATGAGGAACACTCATCGATTCTCACCCTTGTTCTCATGATGCTCCACTTTTTTTACGAAAGATGAGGATTGAGATTTCATTTGATGATTTACACCTAGAGGTGACCACTCACATCTAACCCACTCACATTTATGCTTAGTTTGGTTTGGTTGCTAAGATTGGTTTTGGTCTATGCTAAAAATAGCATTATTTTGGTTATGATGAAGCATATTATTTTGTACATGGATCACCGAAGGCTATTTTTTCATTGGTGTGCATAAACTAGGCTCATTTTGGACTAAGGGAGATATTTGAATGTTTATATCAACATGTTTATTCATGCATAACTGGATTTTGCTTGATATGGTTCGTAGGCATTCGATAGCAATGGGATGTTAATGTTGTTTGAGCTATAAATGGTAGCGATGTATGGTTTGGTTATGATGGTAAACATAGCATTATTTTAATGTTTCATTGCTTAAGTCATTTCCCTTCTATTTAACTCATGTTTATAAAGGAGATAGCAATAAGAAGAAAATGGGAGGAATAAGGATTTTTCTTAGGAAATTATAAGGTGATGCTAGCTCCGAGAGTATACTGTATGTGGTAGGATTTGGTACTTTAAGTTCTGTTTGGTGGTGGTTCCCCTTATATCTGCTATTTTTAAAAATTTTGTTTGCATTTTTGTTCAGCAAAATAAAATTAAAAACACAAAAATCTTATAAATATAAAAGGAAATTTTAATTGCAGGAAGAAAGCCTCTAAGTCTTTAGTTTCTGCAAGAACCTTTTTGCTATTCTCTCCCACGCAAACTTTTTGTAAGGAAAGCAAAAAGTAAAGTAGGGAAATCTAAGGGTTTTAAGCACTGAGTAACATTCCCACTAACCCTCTCGCCTAGCCCACGAGAGTATTTGAGTGTTGTTCCCCAGATAACATTTTGGGCATCAACACATAAAAGTGTAAAGAACATTCCCGATTGAGCTCTGACGCCACCATCTTCTAGGTAGCCTGGGTGGGTGTTTTATTTGATCTGGAAGATTTTTCAAAGATCCTTTTGTCTGTATTGCTTTTGCATTTTTAGTCAGGTACTTCAGTATTGGAAAGGGCTGATTTTTTTCTGCTCCTTATGTGGTCTTATTCGTGCTAGTAATTGCATTATCTGGTAGAATGACTGCATTCTTTGGAAGCTGCTAAACACAACACAAGGTCGTGGTTGCACTCTCATCTTTCACTTTCGGACTTTTCAATGCTATTTCTAATTTGGCTGCCTGTCCTTGTGGAGCATCCTTCATTTAATTCCATTCTCCACCTACAGTCTACGTAACCCTGAGATTTACTGTTAAAATTTTGGTGTGTAGCTAGATGTTTTTTATCCAGATACGGAAAAACAAGGGGGTAGGATCTTCGTCTACAGAAACTTTCATATAGTCTTTTGGACTCTAAACCTTGACAGTTCTCAAAGTTTCCCTCTTAATAGAGGGTTTTGATTACAGAAAAGGCAATTATTTGAGAAGTTAAAGTCCCAAAAGGCGGTCAATGCTGAGTCCAAATTTCTGTCTGTAATTCTGCACTGTGGCTTCTAATCTATCCTGTAAGGTAGACATGCTCACAGTAGTGAAGCTTTGAAGTCATAACATCTCTTAATAGTCACCAATAAGTTAGTGAGAGAGGTTAGTTTTGTAACTTGTTTGAGGTAGATATACAAGAACTCTGACTGAGGCTAAGTGCAAGCCCTAGGTGATTTTGAAAGATAAAATATACAGTGATCGTGACATTTAAACCAATAAACTTTGAAGGACTCAAAACTTAATGCTTCAGGTAGTCAAAGAATTGAACCAAATTGATTGATTGTTATATCTTTAGATTTAGGGCTACTAGCTACTCTCTCTCCTGACCTTTCACGCAAGGACAATTTATTTAACTGAAATATCTAGAAATCTACATTACCAGAAACGCAATGTCAGGGTGTTGTTGCTCTAAGAAATGGATAAGAAACAGAAAAGTTGTTTCTTGGGCGTTTCTCAAGAGAGACATGAATTTTTTAATACATAGTTTAAATAAATAATTAATTAAAAAAACTCGTGTATTAAATATGTACATTGCAGGGAGAAAAACTATGTTCTAAGAAACCCTACGATTTATAATATAGAAGAAAATGAGAAAAAGACTTAAGAAAGATATTCGATCGTAATAACCTATTTCATTCAATCATTCATTGATGAAAACAAAATATAGCATATGTCGGAACTCTTCAGACCTGACATCCAATGCAAGCACTGCACAGATATTTGAAACTAAGATGCCCCGTAACACCAAAATTTATCTTGTTCTTAATTTATTTTTTTTATTTTTTTTAAATTATGAAATGTTAAACTATCTCCGACACTGATTCATACTGGGAGTAGGAGAGAAACAAAGCAATTTCCGTTAAAAATGGCAGAAAACTAACTGCTAATACAAGAACTTACAAGTGCTTTGAAGATATTAACAGGCCTCCTCCTTTCTCCGATCACCTCGTCATGCAAATGGACATGCGTACATTCTGAACCTTTATTTTTTTCTTAATCATTCTCATTAAATAACTTCGCTTAATGGACAAATAAATAGATACAATAAATCGATATAGTTAATATAACTGCTTTTGGATGAAATGGTTTGTTATTTTATTTTTTATTTTTCATGAGAAAATATGGGCAATTTCATTGTATTAATAAAACCACGTTCATTTATCCCCCAGGGGTTTGGCTTGTTAGCCAACTTTATGTTTGTTAAGGCATAGAGGCTGTTAAGCAGGTTGGAGGTTCAAATCCCCCCACAGAAAGGCGGTTGCCTATGCAGTGTCGGGGGGTCGGGTAGGCTACTCAGAGGTTATAGTGGTAGCGACAGGAATCAACCCCGTGTCATGCGAATACGAAACCTGCCAGTTGTCGATTCCTCTGTACAAAAGTAAAAAAATAAATAAATAAATAAAACAACATTCATTTCGGTTAATGAAAGAATAAATAGATATAGTTATAAATATAATGGGTTTGGGATGAAATAGGATTATTTTATTTTTTATTTCTTTCTTAGAAAATATGGACAAGTTTATTGTATTACTAAAACCACATTTGTCCAAGCAAAAAGCTTTGCATAACAAAATATAGCAACATAGAATACCGCATGGTGCATGTATGACCAAAAAACAATAAACACTGAACAATCTGCCTATATCCAACACTATAGACTTGTTCTTGAATCCTAAACCTCAAGTGTCCATATCCAATAAATAAAATATATGATTTGGGTCTCTCTTTTGTAAATTAATCCACTACCCTGATCCTTTCCCTAAAAATATGCATAAAAAAGATATTTGTCCATCGAGATATTGTGTTTGTTGTTTTTGTCCATTGAGTGTCCATCGAGATATTGTGTTTGTTGTTTTTTGTCCATTGAGTGGAAGATACTCGTCATAGATCTATGAGTAGGAGTCTTGCACATTTTTGTCATCTCTGGTTGTGCGGCATTACCTTGCCTCGTCCAGAGGGATTTGAATAACATGTGCTTATTGCAACCAACCTGTGCCTCTTCACCTAAGGAATGCTCATAATTTCACCTTAAATTACAATCTATTAGATGTGCAATTTTAGTTATACTTAACCAAGTTATCAAACAATAAGCACACATCCAATTGCACCATTTAAAACATCCCAGCAATACTTTTACTTAGCCAATATTATAACAATTTGCGACACAATGCATCGCAGGAGACGTAACAACAATCATCCAATTAAAGATAACACAAGGTACATGTGCAACTAACACTCAAGGCGGATGCACTTTATTATATGAAGTTCAATGTACAACAAAGGAACCAAACCAATTGCATGTAGCTCTTGTACAAACTACAATTACAAAAGGCACCATTTCCCCATAATTGTCAATCCAACCCCTAAAGCTGTAGTGGGCTTGCTCCCTATTCGTCATGTTCACTTAGCCAGTGCAAATTTTCCCTACTATGCAAACCCCATAACTTAACACAATCGCATAACACTTTGTGCTTGAATGTTTCATTGCATGAATGAATTTCCTTGGCGCAATGAGGTGTCCTCCTATATATATGAGTCTTTCTAAGCTCTTGCTAGCACCTTGCTTTTGAGGTGGACCCAAGTGTCTGCATCCAACTTTGCTTTCTTCTATGTCCTTTGTATATCAGCCATCTGCTTCCACAAGTGTGCCCATCGCAAGTATGCACAACACATGTGTACCCACAAGTACACATGTCACATGTCCCATAGTATGTTCATTTTTCATGTGTGCATCCATAACATGTGTGCCCAAAAGTCCACTCATCGCAAATGTGCCCAATGAGTGTGCATGACTAAGTCCACCAAAAGTAATACTCAACGACTAAGGGGAGGCTTGATAACATGAATGGTTGAACATTGTGTTCATCTATTTGGAAATTAATCTCTCACATCTTGATCTTCCTCAACAAACCTTTGTGTCTACTTGAAAATGTACCTATTTCTAGTCACAAGCAAAGGCCTTATAGTACTCATTTATTCATAATGGAGTCTTCGCTCACTAATAGGGTTGTATCTTTTTTCAAGATTGAGAAACATCAATGTCATTAGGCATTCATAACTGGCTCAAAATGTTTTGGTCTTGAAATTATGACATCCCGAAGTCCCAAAGGATCGAAGGAGGCTAGGTGAACCATCTCACTTCAAGAGCTAGTCCTAGGGGGATTGTTACTGCCCTCACCAAGGTTCAATTATTTTATTTGACATGTTTATCATTTTAATATATGCATCCTCGCAAGAGAGTTGTTGTTATGTTTAAGTAATCGCAGTCATTGAGTTTATCATGTAATATAACATGATAAAACATTGTAAAACTATGGCCCGCCTCTACAATCTATCTTTAAATAGAAAGGAAACATGTTGCTCATCCTTCCTTGCATAATCTATCTTCAATTTTAATTTTTTTTTTACAAAATGAGTTGTGAAACAATGGTTGGAGCAATTTAGTCTTGTAGCGAAGGGATCCTATTTCCAACTACAATTTTGATAAGAATTTGGTAAGAGTTTTAGGGATGAGAATAGTTCCACCATGATCCAAGTTTTGTGTGTGGTGGAATGATGCCCTTAGGGTTTTTCCTAACTATGAATTGACCTAGAGAGTCGAAAATTTGATCAAAGTTTTGGAGTGATGTATACTTTGACTTCCTATATTGTTAGATTTTGGCAACTGAAGGGAAGTTTGCTACGAGACCAAATGACTCTACGTACAATGGCCTAGTAAGTTGAAAAACTTGTCAAGATGATGTCATTCATCTGATTGTCATAATGTGGTTATTTAATCATTTTTGAGTTGTGAAATTGCATTGATATGATTAACATTAAGTACTTGTTAATACATGGATGTTATAATGTTTGTGAACGCATTCATTCCATGTCAATGTGAGTAAATGGAATAGGATAACAAGCAAAAGTTTTGCATTTCCACCCGTTATTTCTTCACAAGAGATTAAACTAGAGAACTTTTCAAAATATTATGAAGACCTTTTGGTCTTGCATGACTCTCTTATGCTCTTCTGAGCTTGGTGCTGGAGTTTTTACGCCCTTATTTTTGTTATTGCACCCATTTTCTGTTTGGGAGCAGGCACCTTATGATTGTGGATCAGAACTATTATGTCCACAATAGTGATGGGTTATGAAGGACATGTCTCATTTAAGTCATGTCTGGATGCTTTGGTTGACCGTATTTGCTGGGTATGTTCCTATCTCTCCCCAGGACAGCTTGTTGTGTTGAGTCTTATTTCTAGAGATCTGTATCAGATACTCTCCCCTTGCACCTTTATTTGATTGTAGCCCTCTTATCAGGGTATGCACGTTAGATGCCCTTTGATTCTTCAATGAATAACAAGGACAGGCTTTTTTCCTTCTAAAAAAAAACTAGAGAATTTTTCACGAATATAAGAAAACTATTTTTGTTTGATAAAAGTGCACATTTATGACATATGGATTACATAATGCACATGTCGTAGATGAGTTTGGAAATACTAAACCCATCTATGTAATAAAATCGATAATTTCAACGTATTTACATATTATTTCAACCAAATTTAAGTCACTAAATTTCTATAAAACGAAGAAAAAAACCCATTAACTCATTATCCTACTCATTGTCACAAATGATTAACCCCAAATACAAATACACTCTTTGTGATCAAATCTAAATATAAATCTTAGACAAATATCCTTTATTCACAAATTCATTGGCAATTGATATGGTAAAGAATGTTGTACCCTCTTTTATTAAAAAAGGGTGTACATAATCCTTGTTAATAAAAATGAGTTAATTTATGAAGTTAATTAAAAAGAATTAATAGCATATATGCATATACATATACATATAAGAACATAGCCCAACCAATATTAATTTGGTGTATGATACCCTCTTATTTGTGTGATAAGGCCTCCTCTCCACCCAACAATTTCACTGCTAAAGTTTACAAAGGTGTACATACCCTACCCCCTTCTAAATTTAAACCTACGACATCCTAGGAAGAAACACATGTTCTTAACCATTAGAATCCATTAAGTTTTTGAACAACTATTGCCATTGGGGTACTATTGAATTGTTGTCTACCCAAGGATCTTCCATTTTGTTTTACATACATAATTATAGTATAGAGATTTTGGTGTCCAAAAAGCATAATCACATCAATGTGATAGTAAGCCTCACCAAAAGGTAGCTTAACAAGTTTGTTAGAGGTAAGAGTGTAAACATAGTTGGCTTCCTCCAACGTGTAATAAAAAATTTATGGATTTGGTGTTGGCCATCTTCAAGGCTTCGGAGCCTCCTAACCAACCAATAATGGCTTGGAGAAATTTGTGAATGTCAATGGTCTATGGTTTTGGTTGGGGTCCAATTCCAAATGATAGTGATCAACCCTATTAGCTACTAACATGATTCTTCTTATTTAGTGTTGATGCTTAAGCATGGTGTCTTGTGATTTGTTTTCTACATTTATGTTAACTTTAGAAGAGGGTATGCATATGCATATCTATGTAACTTGTTTTAAAAGAGGGTACAAAGGGGAGGGAAGAAGCCTCAATGTATCTTGATATTATCACTCGATAGAGACGAGGAAAGGTTTATCTCCCATGGATCAACAACTTCTGTATATGTGTCCCAACATCCGAGGCCAAAGAGCAAAAAAATCATCCATAGCGTGTCTCATCATCTCAAAGAAGCAACATGTTGACATTGTGTGAAAGTAGAGGATTGCCTACTAGAAATATGAGCATTGTCTCTAGATCTAAATTAGTACTATGAGATGGTGTCATCGGTGAGGGATGGGAGATCTCTCAAGGTCTCATGAGTCTATTCCCCATTGGAACATTGTGTTGTTTGCATGCCCCTTGATGAGATACTTTGTGGTATCAATCTATGTTGATATGTTTATATTGCACACATATATGCATATAAGAAAGTGAAGTAAATTGCATCTAGAACAATAAGATCTCATATGCTAGTCACTTGTGGACAATAGTGTGTGAATGAATATGTTTCCCTTCTTTGTTGTGATGTGGCCGAAATATACAGGATGACATAGGTCCACTAGTATGATCATTTTTAAGAAATTTAGCTTCTAAGATTAACGGTTTTTTTCAGTTGTTCTTCATAGCAATCTTAAATTTACCTATGTTCAATCAAGCAATATTTGTCCATTTCTTTTGTTGTTTGGGAAGTCTAATTCGTTGGAGAGTTGAAGATCTCGATGTTTCGACCCCTACTCTGGGATCATCATCAGGAGAACGATGATCCCAGAGTAGGGGTCGAAACGTCGAGATCTTCAACTCTCCAACGCAGCTTCCGTCTTTACAATTCTCCGACTGCGTAATGACTACCTTTAAACAAGTCTAATTCGTACCGACAATTTTTAAATCATTTAAACTTTCTAAATATTATAGATTTGATAGGACAAGTGCTAATACTGGTGAGTTTTAAAAACTTTAAGCTTTCAAAATAAGCTTAAATACTATGGATTTTATGAGATAACCATGAATATAAATAGCATGCTTCATTAATACAAAATTCACTTGCATTTTAGTATGACTTAAGCATAAACCTTAATCATTTTTAAATATTATTTAAGCGAATTTAATAATTTTAAAATGATATGCTACAATAATATAATACTAAAACTACTTGTACTCTATATTCATGGTGGGACACCAGCTAAATATGAAACATTATTCAAATGTTACTAAATATTAACCCTTTTAATTTAATATATATATAATTTTTCACTGAAATGCCAGCCCTGATATTTAATATATTGCGCAATGCTTTTATAAAAGAGAGAAGGGATTGGGGGGGTTAATATTTAGTCGCAATTGAATAATGTTTTATTGCGCAATGCTATATATATATATATATATATATATATATATATATATATATATTGCAATGTAGTTTATAAAATTATTGCGCAATGCTTTTATAAAAGAGAGAAGGGATTGGGGGGGGTTAATATTTAGTCGCAATTGAATAATGTTTCATATATAGCTAGTGTCTCATCTTGATTTTATAAACTACATTGCAATGTAGTTTATAAAATCATTGCCAAAATTATTGTGCAGCGATTGAAGCCCTCCTTAGCAAGATAATCTCCACGGAATATATATATATATCTATATATATATATATATATATATATATATATATATCCTATTGCGATGTAGTTTATAAAATCATTGCCAAAATTATTGTGCAACGGTTGAAGCCCTCCTTAGCAAGATAATCTCCACGGAACAATTTGGGTTTCTTTACAATCGTCAAATCCACGCCACAGTTTCCTTAGCCCAGGAGGCTATTCACTCCATTCATAGGAATAAAAGTCAAGCCTTTGTTCTCAAGTTAGACCTATCTAAAGCATATGACATAGTCAACTGTACTTTTTTTATGTTGTTGCTAGTATGGATTAGAATAGAAGTGGAAACGATTAAGTGGATTATGGGTTGTATTCAATCAACAGCCTTTGCGGTCCTCATAAATGGTTCAATTTCTAGCTTCTTCAGACCAACTAGAGGAACCAGGAAAGGGTGCCCTCTCTCTCCCTTTTCTATTCCTTTTGGTAGCAGACGCCTTGAGTAGGCTAATTTATCATGCTAAATGATCAGGTTCTTTCAAAGGAATCAAGGTCACTGAGATGAAAGTACTTTCTCATATCTTATTCGTCGATGATGTGTTAATGATGGGGGAGGGATCTCTGGATAATTATAAGGAAATGAAATATATATTAGATCTGTACACGAAGGCCACATGGATGTTCATAAACACTGGGAAATCCATCTTATCAGAGAACCCAATATCACATGCAACAAGAAACATGTTAAAAGTGGAAATAACCTTCCCCTTAAGACCCTCATCAGAAGGATTCAAATACCTTGTTTTTTTTTATAAATCATAATCCTTACTCCTTCCAAGATTGGCTTTGGTTGTATAAGAAGGTGGAGAGCCAGATAGGTTGTTGGACTAATAGGTTCCTTTCCAGAGGAGGAAGATTGGTACTACTTAAAGTAGTCCTCCAGAGCATTCCAGTTTATTGGGTTTCTATCGCTTACATCCCAATTGGAATTCTTCATAAAATTTGGAAGAAGTTCTTCTCCTTTTTGTGGACTGACAGTAAACAAGTTGAAGGAATCCTGTTGGTCAAATGGGAAACAATGGCCAACTTGAAAGCTCTAGGTAGCTGTGGTATTAAAATCCCCTTCTTATTATGTCAATCTTTGGCAGCCAAGTCCCTCTGGCATTTAATTAAAAATCCTTCTTCTTTATGGGGTAGAGTATTGGTGTCAAAATATTGCCCAAACTCCTCCATTCTTGACTGGGTAAGGATTCCTGAAAAATTTTACAAATTTGGCTCTATAGGGTGGAAAGCCTTTATTCTTTCCTTCCCTATGTCAGGAGAATGGTTGGCCTTGAATATAGGCTATGGGAAAAAAGTGTGTGTTGGGGAAGACCCTTGGATAGGAGTAGGGAATGGATTCAAGCTCTTTGTTGGAACCTTAAATGTACTTAAGGGACTCATAATTCACACTCTAAGTGATGTCAAAACTTTGCATTACGATGATTTTAGCTTAACAGTTTGGAAATCCGTTGAAGAACTGAGTTTGGAAGGTGACAAAGAAGAGGAACGTAATTCCTTTATAGCTCTACTAAATTCTTTTTTTACCGGTTTAAATGAAGGTGTGGAGGATAGTTTGGTCTGGTTAAAAAACTCTTCAACATGTGATTACAGTGCAAAACTTGGTTATGAAACAAAGGTCAGAGAATCCTTTGTTGGTGAAACAGAATGGTGGTGGAACACCCTGTGGAAGGCGTCTGGATCACCAAAGGCTAAGTTAACGTTGTGGCTTGTACTCAATAACAAATTATTAACATGGGACAACCTTAAGAAAAGAGGTTGGAAGGGTCCTAGTTGGTGCGTGTTGTGCCGAAACAATGAAGAGACATGTTCTCACCTTTTCATTTGTTGTCTTATGCAGAGAAGGTTTGGAAGACAACGACTAAATTTTTTAACCCCCAAGCTTCTCATGAAGGAACTTCCTTAGAACAAAAATGCCAGTCCTGGTGGAATGATAGATTGGTACATCTTTTTGTTGCATTCCCAACTTCCTTTGTTTAGGAATATGGTGGGCTCGTAACTCATAAATATTCCAAAATCGTCATATTCTGGAAGAACTGACTTCGGGTCTGGTTATGCAGTGGACAAAGGAGCAAAAATTCAAGGAAAAACAAAAAAAACAAGAATATTGATACCTCCAGTTATAGACAAATCAATTATGTGGGCATTTTTTTATGGAGCCAGTCAAGGTGATCCCCTCTGGGAGGTTCGGGAGGTGTGATATATCTTGTTTATAATCATAAACTTCAGGTAAAATACACTTTGGGGCACTGCACAAACAATAAAGCTGAGCTAGTTGCTCTGTTTACAGTTTTGAAATTGGCATTATCCATAAATATGAATCGTCTACATCTTTTTGGTGACTCAGAGATGGTAGTAGATTGGGTAAATAACAGAATCCAGATCAAAGCGCCTCATCTACAACAACTTCTTAATGCTATCAAAATGTTAAAGGAGTCCTTTATTGTTTTCTCTTTAACGCATGTTTACAGGGAATTAAACACTAAAGCATATCTCCTTTCAAAAACTGCTCTCCTCTTAGTGTTAGGAGAGACATAAATTGAAGAAATACATGAAGTAATGAAGATATAGAACAGTGTAATAGATCTTGATACAATTTTGGTTCGTAAGCTCCTTAGTGGAAAAATGTAATGAACCTTTTAATGATTTTGGAATGTAAGTCCCCTAAGGCATTCATGATCATTCTCTTAGAATGATTGATATTTTCCATTTGGAATATATATATATATATATCACGGTGGGCTAGCTCAAGTGGTTGAGTGTTGTAAGTTGTGAGCAGAAGGTCTCAGGGTCAAATTCTCAGGAGGATATACATCGCTATATAAGGGACTCACTTAATGTCCCCATCCGGTTAGCTCTGTAATCATAGTGAATGGGTGAGGCCCCTTGAGGTGGGCCCCATGTGTGTTTTTGTGGACGTAACATGCGCTGCTGGGGGGTAGGTGAACCACAATAAAAAAAATTATATATATATCTTAAACTTAGATCTATCGAGCACTGAGATGGACTGAATTCCTCTCAGTGCAAACTATTTTTATGGTGCACCAATTTGAGGGAAGGTTTATGACCCAAGGGATTTGTTCATGTGAGGGATTTATAGATTCGACATAAAAATGGGTCTAGGTTGGCGATAATTATCTAATTTTAAGAAAGCATACATTGTTTTATAATAACATGTTAATCACTTCGTAGTTTTTTTCCTTTGAAAATACTATGCAGTTCTTTATATTATGTAAAAAACCACATTATTTATAGGCGTGTGGTCATACAAAAAGCTCATCAAACCATTGATAGGTCTATCAAAATAACATGCACCTTAGTTACTTCATAATATGTTCCATTATACCATCATACAATAAATTATCCATTGGTCGTGTATAAAATATAAGCAATAGGAAAAAATAAAACTCATGTGTTGAGTTTTAGAAAACTTTAATTTGTTTCATTATCCTAGACAAGGTCTAGGATCACACTTTGACATTGTCTCATTGTCCATTTCCCATCTGTGCTAAGTGCCCTACCAATCTGGATACCATTTTTAGAAAATTGATTTGCCTCTAGATTTCTTTCTCTATAGATATGTATATATTCTACTTCTCTAATATGTCTAGACAACCATTGAATATCCTCATAGACCGGCTTGAGATGAATGTTTATGAGGGGGCTTATTTGTTTCATCCACTCAATCACAAGCTTGGAATCCCCGAAGATATGAATCTTTTGTATGCCTTTCTTGGTAGCCAACATAATGGAGATCTCGAGTCCCATCAGCTCTTCCCTGTTATTGGTACTCTCTCCCATCCCAACAACAAAATTTATGGAATTATTATCTATCATGTGTAATATACCTCATGCACCCCCATTGGTAGATGTGCCTTGTGAAGCACCCTCGAAATAATCCCAACTGCCATTCCTATCAATGATATCCTCCACCACCCTCTTATTTTGTACAATTTTATGCCCCTGCAGATAATAGCTTAATATGGCTAGGCTTTTAGCTCCATAAACTAAAGAGTGAAAAAGAATATCCTCAAATATGACATTATTTCTTAATAACCAAACTCCACAAATGATAATTAGTGGAAGAGCTTTGCAATCCTTAAATAACAAATTGTTTAACCACAATTCTAGAGCTTCTTCAATGTTCTCCCTTGTACATGTAAATAGTAACCCTCCCGCCTGTGCAACATAATCCCACATAATCCTGATATATGAACACTATAGAAATAAATGATTGATATTTTCCCCACTATCCTTACATAATGGGCATCTCCAAGACCATTTCCATACCTATTAATCAATGTATCCCAAACAGGGAACTTACTCGACAAAACCAACCAAATGGATATTTTTTCATTTCAATGGGTACTTCAATTTCCATATAGCTTTATACCACCTGTGATGCTTTGGTTGATCTTCTTCCTCCCTAATGAATTTATAACCCAATTTTGGTGCATACTGTCCACTTGTGTCATTTCTGGTCCAAATGAGTGTGTCTTCTTGATCAACCAATCTAATGTGACTATTATGTAGGGCCATGATATATTTGTTCCATATAGTTGCTTCCTCCAAATTCATAAAACCTAGGTCATGTGCCTTTAGCCAACCTTGCCTCATGAATAAGTTTGCAATTTGTTCCAAATAAAAGTATACTTGTTTCCTTAGAGATTCTACTATCTCATTTGGTAATTTGTGCTCATCCCCACTACCAATCCAAGGATCCTATCACACTCTCATATTTCTACCATTACCCACACTCCACGCCAACTAATTACCTATAACATCAAAATCCAAGATCATCCCTTTCCACATTGTGGATATATTACTGAATGATTCATCTCTTACTCTAAACCATTATTTTGTAGTTAGAGGATGGATGTATTTTTGGCACACCACCTTCACCCATAAACCTTCACCTTTCAGAATTATTCAAGCCCCTTTTACAACCAAAGCTCTCGTAAAGCTTCTAGGATTTTTAAAACCCCATCCTCTAATATCCTTAGGCCATGCCAACTTGTTCCATGCCACCCAATGGAATGAATTCTCCCCCATATTACTTTTCCAAAGGAATTTGTAACACAAATTTCTTTTTTGATCCAAAATACCAATGGGAAGATAAGCCATTGTAACCAAGTAGACTGGGATGGCTTCTAACACGGATGTAACCAATATCAACCTACCTTCCCTTGATATCCATTTGCTACACCATAGCATCAATCTTTTTTCCACTTTTCCCACTAACCAAACCCAATCCCTTCTTTGATATGCATTGGGATTCAACACAAATCCTAAGTATTTTAACATGTGTGAATGTCCACCTTTATGAAGTCAAAATGGGTGCAAATCCACTCTACTTCTTCCTCTCCCAAATTCAAGAAAGATAGTGTTAATTCCCCCACATTATAAACCATTCGTGTAACTACTGCAAATAGATAGAGAATACCTTGAAGCTTTTCTACTTCTCTCCTATATTCACAATCAAATATCATGATATCACCAACAAGAAGGAGGCAGGTCATTTTTACCCGATATCCTATACAAATGCACTTAAAATAACCAAAATTTTGTGCAATATGGAAAATACATCTCAATCCTTGCACTATTACAATAAAAAGTATGGGAGTCGAGGGACAACTTTGTATAAGTCACCTCCTGGGCCTGAAAAATTAAAATGTTGATCCATTAACCATAAAAACAAAAGGCATAATATTAACACATGTTATGATCTAGTTCACTACCTGAATATGAAAGCCTACTTGTAACAACACCAGTCTTAAATAAAGCTAGTTGACTCCGTAATAAGATTTTGATAAGTCTACCAAAACAAACATTGTTGGCATCTTCTTTGTCTTTATAGTATGCATAACTCCTTGACCAATTCCAAAGTCATCGTGTATCTGTTTTCCACCCAGAAAAGCAAATTGCTCTTGTGAAACAAAGCTTGACATCCTTTTATCCTTCTAGCTATCACTTTTGCAATCAATTTATAAACATAATTGCACAATGAAATAGGCATATATTCATCCAAGGAAGCAACACTATCATATTTATGGATGAGTACTATAGATGTGGAATTGAAAGTCACCAAGAATCTACTATTCACCCTAGATTCTTTAATGACTTTTAGTAAATATTGCTCAAACAAATCCCGAAATGCTAAGAAGAAATCCACCAGCCATCCATCAGGCCCAAGACTTGTGTCCTTTTGCATGGATTGAATGGCTTCATTTAGTTCTCTCAATGCAACATCCTCCATAAGATCTGCATTTTTCTCCTCGTTCACATAGGATGGATAATGACCAACCAACCTCATCATCTGGACCAATGATGCCCTCTCATCCTCTTTGAAAATAACATTAAAATGATTGACACTTTCCTCAACAATATTTCTAAAACTAGTTATCACTGCTCTTCCTTTATCTTCTAGGTGGCATAAATTGACATATTTCTTGTGATTTACATTTTTATGATTTTTTTTTATAATTGCCATCTCCCTCCATCATCTATATGGCTTTGCTTTTTGTTGAAGTTACAACATCACAAGTCCTAGAAGCCAATCTTGTGCACTAGGATTGGGCCTCATGTGTTGAGGTAATATGGAGCTCGACTTGGACTCAGGAGATTGGAGTAAAATTCTTGGGTCGGACTCAAGAATGACTAATCCTTATGTGTAAAATATTAATCCTTACATGTTGAGGTGAATACTTTGATATGTCAAAGTGATGATGTTGTACAGTATTGTTGGACAAGACTAAGGACTCGTGTACCAAGTCAGATCCTCATGTGTTGAGGTGAGCCTCACGTGTAGAGGCAATGATTTGCTAGTTCAAGCATGTTGATGTGTGACATTTTACTAACCATGATTTAGCTATTAAATCTCCTCTAGAGACTGATCACCTCCATAGTGAATTACTTTAGCATAAGGTCACTTGGCACAACTAGTAGAATGATATGACCACATCAATGGACAAATCTTCTGAGTATAATTGTTATGATAGATAATTAATGTGATAGATATAAGTGGGAACATATTATCATGCAAATAAGATAGAGAGATAAGAGATAGCATGCATAGAGAAATAGAGAATTTGAATTGCTCATGGTAATTAACTTCAGTTAAATATAGAATTCGAATTGCACATGTTATTAACTTCAGTTAATGTGGAGAGAACCAAGTACGGTTAACTTCAGTGATATTAACAATGCAACCTTCACTTAAATAAATAAGAACTCATTGTATTCACTTTAGTGATGTAATCAATTAAGACTTCAATTAAAGGAGTTAACTAAAGTGTTAATAAATAATATCTAGTTAACTAAAGTGATTTGCATGGCAATGCTTTAGTTAAACTAAAAGACAACACATTAGTTAGCTATCTAACTGAATGATTTAGCCTCCAGTTAATGTTTGAGTTCAATCTAAAGACAATCAATAAAGAGACGCGCCTTAGTTGAGTCATGAACTAAGTCCACTGATCCAATTTACTAACATCTAAGGAAAAAGAACAAATCAGTGTGTAGGGGTTGCCTACCAGTGCAAAAAGTGTTAATTGTTTTGCAAGGTTCTCTTCAGTGTTGAAAGGGAGAATGGTTGAAAGGACAAAGTTTCCTAGTGAAAATAGTGTGAATTGACTTGTATGTTGGGCATGCTACTCAGAATCTCCTTCCATCTTTATTCTCTCTTGCTCCATGATAACACCTGGGGTGTTGATTCTCTCTTCCCTTGAACCTAGGGTGCCGAAATAAATATGCTATTGTAAAATACATTCTCTCCTATCTATTAGTATTATACTCTAGATATTTGTTGGGGTTTTTTTCCCTCATTGTCTTGAGGGTTTTCCCCAGGGTACATATTGTTTTATGTGTGATTGTTTATGTGTATGAATGTTCAAATTGTTTCAATTAATCAGTAATTGCGCATTTAAATATTAAAGATCAAATCTCAACTAAAAATTTAACATGTTTTCAAAGCTTAGGGCACGAAGGAGCCAATTTTTGGAAAGCAATCTTGAGCCTATGTAGATCCTGAGAAGTTGAGCACAATACTAGAAGATTAATGACCTCAATCTCCATGAGACCGGAAGACTGACTTGAAGGCACCTTGAATTTCAAGATTTGGAAGGCCAATATCTAGAACATCCTAGAAGAGCATAACTTAGATGGCTATGTATCCAACATTGTGGAAGAGCCTGCATCAAATGCAGGGCACATTTCTTTCAATAAGAACCAAGCTAAATACAAGTGGATACACTATAATTTAGTGAAAGACAACTTGATTCTGATGATTATTCCATTGAAGAACACAGGGAATGCTTTGATACTTTGACAAACCTCTATGAGAAGAAGGCTCTCAATCAGAAGAGGGCATTGAAGAACAACCTATGAATTTGAAGATGGAGAAGGACGAGACAATGACCTCCTTCTTCACAAATATCTCTCATATAAGTGATCAACTCACAAGAAATGGAGTAGTGGTGGATGAGGATGGTCTCATTCATACTTTTGTCGATGGCCTTCCACCTTCATAGGAGACATTCCTAGCTATCGTAAATGGCCTAGATGAACAAGCTAACTTTGAGAGATTGTGGCATGATTGCCTCCAAGATGAAGGGTGAATCCAAAGCAAGTCTACTTCTTCCAAAGAAGAAAACGTTGCTCTTGTGAGAAAAATGGAGGGAGGAAATAAATATTTCTCTTGGAAGAAGTTTCATCGTCAAAAGTAGAAGGAACACAATAGGCCACTATGCAAGAGAATGTCGAGCAAATCCAGGAGGAAAGTTCAAAGGTAGACTTTAATGAAAGTTCAGTAATATCTACAATGATGCAGAGATCCAGAGGGAGCCCACACAAAACAATAAAACATAAGTACCTATATTTTGATTGCTCTTATAAATAAGATCTGAATGTTTTTTTTTCATTACAACAATATGCATATCTGTATTCCTAGAATTAGGAAGTATGTTATAGTATAACATGACGAGCATATGTTATAATTTTATTTTAATGGCGAATAGTAAAGCTCATGTAGTACATGTTATGACTTAGTAAGTAGCATATAATGATGCATAATATTCCATGATATATGGATGGAGATTGAGTTGAAACATTGTTTAAATTTTTTTTCACGGTTCTGTGAACTATTTCCGTTGCATTGAAATATTTATATGGTTGAATTTCATGATCATGCAATGTTGCTAACCAATTGACTGAATTTGGTTTGTAGGGAAATGCTATAACCAACAAAGAAAAATAACAAATATGAAGTCAGTCTGGTTACAAATCCTATATTCTAAGGGAAGTAGACTCCAAGAGCTTATAGGAGAATATCATAATAGAATCGCTCATGCTATTCTAGAAGACTCCAAAAAAAGTTTTACATTGGTGAATAACATCTGAATATTTTCGGTTGCCATTCATGTACCAAAAGAGAAAAGGATAATGATGGAGGATCTAGATAATGATTCTCCCCATTCAGATGTTGAGCGGAAGAAGCTACACGATTCCTTAGATTCGGTAACTCCTAAGGAACTAGTAGAACCGGTTGAAATATCACTTGATGAACCTCATGCTAAGAGAATATTTGCATGGTGCCGAGACATTTTACGAGATGTAAAAAGGCATGGAGCACCATTGGGCTCATTCAAAGAGTGAAAGAGACCTGAAAGATACTCAGGGTATGTTGCATTGATGAGTCACATCAGTGATTCAGAACCTTCTACCTATGAAGAAGATGCTAAGAAACAAGTATGAAAAATGCCATGATAATATATTATGAAGAATGATGTTTGGGAAGTTGTTCCTAAACCCGAGGGGAAGTCCATAGTAACTTCACCAGATGGATATAAAGGTTGCCTTCATTAATGGTGATGTTGAGGAATAGGTTTACATACAACAACCTGAGGGGTTTATAGTGCATGGGAAGGAGTCCCATATATGCAAATTAAAGAAAGCCTTAATGTATGGGCTTAAGCAAGCCCCACAGGCTTAGTATTAGATTTTGACAACAATCTTCAAAAGTTGAGCTTCTATGAAATTGAATCTATTCCAAACCCGTGAAATTTTTTGAGAACCCCAACCTGGTTTCAGTTTCAGTGCTGCATATGGTTTAATGCCCAAATCCCATCATGCATGTACATTTATAAATTAATATTTTTGACCGAAATATGAAACACATGAGATTTCTTTTCAAATTTTTAACTCTGAAAATTTATGACAGCCCTAATCTCTTACTCATAAATTTAAACTTAGGCAACACACATGAAAATAAACACTCATATTTTTGACCAAATTGGTCCAGGAAAAACACCGAAGGGAAAACCTATTCTTCAGAGAGATTTTATTATTTCTTCAGGGACAAACTAATCGACAAAATACAACAATACTTATCTCTTTTCCATCTCGGAAAATGTGCCAAAAAACACTTTGACATACATAAATCCCAATTTTTTGCCACACGTGTGACTGCACGACTGCCTCGATTTTTGTGCAATCACTGCCTCAAAATTTGTGTTGTACGGAAAATAATTAATGATGCACTTGACTCGATTTTGTGCTGTATAGATACCTCGAAACCCACACCCTCTATCACCTTGAAATTTGTGTTGTACGGACGGTATGACCTGCATTTATTGTTGTAATGTCTGCTGCATTAATGTCAATACAGATGCATTGGGATTCATGCCAATCTGCTGGTATAAGTGCCTCAAAATTCATGCCCTTCTTCTTCTTCGTAGTTTTGGAAATTTTTGCAAGGGTTTAATATATGGTTCTTCTCATGCTCCTCCTCTCTTAAAATTGCCACACCTCCATGCCTAAATAATAGTGCATCAACCCAAGGTCGATCATCTCAATATCTGAAGCAAGATCCTTCATGATGCAATAAAAGACAATGTGATTCCACATATATTAGGTAAAGATCATGCCCATAAGATGATGACCACTTTAACTAACCTTTACCAAAGTTCCAATGAAAATAAAAAATGGTATTAAGGGAGAAGTTGAAGAGCATCTAGATGAACAAGGGTAGGAATATGACCACTTACCTCACCACGATTACACAGGTTCATGATGAGCTCAGAGCTAGTTGGGAGGTGATAGAGAGTGCCGAGTTGGTACGTACAACCTTAAATGGTGTGACAAAGCCATGGGTTGTATTTGTGGAGTCAGTGGTTTCTCGTGAGCACATGCCTTCATGAGATTGTCTTTGGGATGATTTTATACAGGAGGATACCCATAGGGGATATGTACACGAAAGTACATCTCACAGCAAGGATGATGAGGAGAATGTAGCATTAGTAACAAAGAGGAAGAAGAAGAAGTTCAAGAAGGGTTCTAAGGGTTGAACCAAGCAGTAGGATGGTGAGAAGAAGGACATGAGCAAAGTGAAATGATTTGCTTGTCAAAAGTTTGGGTATTATGCTAGACAATGCCCAAACTAGAAGAAGAAGAAACAACATACAACAACTTCAACAGAGATTGATGAGTATGTTGCTAGATTTGAGAAGAAGTTTTCTCTATTTCTTGGTGGTTGTGTAGAGAGAGCATCCTCCATCACTAACAGGGATTTTGAGGATCACATGAGAATTCCATGATCGTTGGGCATTCACTTAGTGCTTCCAATACTTCCTCCACTTGGTACATTGATAGTGGAGCTTTGAGTCACATGACAGGTGATCGAGACATGTTCACAGATATTTCAGAGACATGCTTGGAGTTGGAGGTTGTATTGGGTGATGATACAGTCGTGAGAGCAGTTAGGCATGGGACAATTTGATTTGAAAGGGAGTTCATGGAGCCTATGTTATTGAGGGATGTCTTGTATGTCTTTCGGGTTGAAGAATAATCTTGGGTCACTAAAGTTAACAAACTTAGTTCTCTCCACATTAATTGACCTAAGGAGCTTTCTGATGTTGTTTGGTGGCGAGAACACCTCAATTAACTTCAGTTAAATAGAGAATTAAAATTGCATATGTTATTAACTTTAGTTAATGTGGAGAGAACTAATTTTGTTAACTTTAGTGATATTAACAATGCAAGCTTCAGTTAAATAAAGAGGAACTCAGTGCATTCACTTCAGTGATGTAATCAAGTAAGACTTCAGTTAAAAGAGTTAACTAAAGTGTTAATAAATAACATCTGGTTAACTAAAGTGATTTGCATGGCAATACTTTAATTAAACCTGTTAGAATATAATCCATCAGGATTATATATTGTAAATAAATAAATAAATCTGAATAGTAGGAAGCCGAAAAGGCTGGGCGGAAGGTGAAACACAACCGTCATATGAATGTATAAATGTACATGCATTAGCAATGGAAGAAGAATGAATCGGGAGTTATACCTAACAAGTGGTATCAGAGCTTGGCTATTTGCCATAACCCCTGCCTGCTACATTTCAGTCATGGCATTCTGCTTGCCAGTCCATTGCCAGACTGCCTGCTCCGCCAGTCTGCCATTTGCATGCATTTCTCTTACCAGCCTGCATACTTCATTGTGTGCGTTACTAGTCCAGGCCTGCGCTGTGCATTGAGAGCTGTGCTCAGCTTGTGGCGTGTGGGTGTTCTCCTTATGTGGAGGTAGAATGATTTCTTGCCATATTAGATGTGGATTGCATAATACCTAACCCTAACCCTAATTCAGCATTCCTTGTGAAGCTACGACCTGTGATTGCAGTGAGACTGTGTTGAGAAAGAATACCAGCATTGGAGGAGTCGTGGAAGCTGTCTACTTGAAGTTTTATTTGAAGACCGGTGATTGAAAATTGTTGGTTGAAGATTCACGCCTATCCCAAACTGCCTGACTGTGTTGATGAACTTTATATGCTGCGTATTAGAGCTGTATATATGCTGCATGAAGCCCTAAGCCTGAATCTGCGTATTGAAGGCGGGCCTGTATGTTGTGCATGTTTTTTTGTTTGAAGGCAGTCTGTGCTGTTATATCTATTCACCCATGTGGATAAGGAGTCCATCGCTTCCCAACAAATAAAGAGAAATCACTGACTGTTGTTGATGCTGTGCGTGGAGCCGTGCTCTCATACTACGTGGAGCTGTGAACGTTGTACGTGTACCTTGCATTGGAGTTGTGCAATGGAGCCTTGAATTGTTGGCATTTGAATATCTCTTGAATGCATAGCCATAATAATAAATTTTAGAGCAATTACTCGTGAATTTGGAGGCTTAGACTTACATATATTATAGTGATTTGCAGTATAGATATAAAATTGCTTGATAGAGAGAGTCCGTTGTGTGGTTGTTCCTCATTAATGTATGGGTTTCAAGATTCTTGTTGAACCCAACGTGAAGGAAACCGATGGAAGTCCCTCTCAGCACGCGCTAAAGTTTAGAAAGAAGTGACATTGTATCGATTATATCGACTCTTGGTATCCCAAATGAGTTTAGAAGGGACATCAATTATATAGCCTACAATACAGCCAGTTGAACTTGTGCGTGGAGGCCTGTGACTGCGTGTATATACCTTGCGTTGAAGAGCTGCCTAGAGTACTAATTCAAGGAGCTGCGTGGAGAGCTGTTACCTCAGTATCTGCGTGGAGACTGCAAATCTGATCATCAATGTGGAGACGCATGAGCCCTAAATTTACCCTAATTTTTGCGGACTCCCTTTACTGTACTGAAACCCTAATCTTATGTGAAGCTGCGACCTGCTACGACCTGTTACACCTACTGTGTGTATTGAAGACTGGTGACAGCTGTGAGATAGCTGCGTTGGATATAGCGTGGACTGCATCCTGCGTTGGAGACAGCTGCGTTGAGCTAGCTGCCTGTGTTGGTTAAGCTAGCTGCATGTGTTGAAGCTAATGCATTTTGGGAATACACAAACCCTAATGTATGCCCTATCTTATGGAAGCCATGATATGCTGCTGCTGCAAGTTAATTGTAGGCTGAAGAATCACGAATTCTCACTTGCGTGAAGGTAATAAGTTACACATTTTGCTGAGATTGTGACTGTTGGCATACAAAAACCCTATTGTTTAACCTAATTCTTATACATGTTGTGCGTTCATCTAACCTAAATCTTATACATCTTGTGAGGATTGTATTGTAAAAGGTAGTAGAGACTTAGACCTGCCTTGAAGAATAAAGTCTATGTGAAACAATTGTATTGAAGAAGCCTGTAAACTTGCATTGTATTCACCTTGGCAGAGACTGTAGACCTACAAGGTTATTGTTTTTCTATTTCTCTTTGTCATATTAAGTTCATTCTTGTAAATTACACTAACAGTTGTAAAAGATGCAATCTATAGCATCTAGATTTAGTGCCACTCTCTCTGGCAAAGATCATCCCAAAGGAGAAAGCAACAAGAGAGGATGAGCAAGAAGAAATTTCAAAGGCAGAGGGGGCAGAAACAACTTCAACAAAAGATCAGATTTGCAGTGCAAGCGTTGTGGAAAGACTGGACACACATCAGATCAGTGTTGGGCTTCATGGGACTCCATCAAAGACAAACATAACCAGAAGAAAGATGACCAAGATGCTAGTAAATCTTCTGATTCTTGTATTGTTGCACATTGTAATCTTGGAATTAATGAAATGACTTCACTTTCATCTTACAAAGATTGTTGGCTGCTTGATACTGGTGCAACATCACACATGACATTTAGAAAAGACTGTTTTGAAGAACTTAATGAAACAATAGATGGCATAGTTTACTTTGCAGATAAGTCAAGTCTTAAACCAAAGGGAATGGGCACGATT
>LPNX010455372.1:1126600-1162914 GCA_001517045.1 Pseudotsuga menziesii | reverse complement strand
TTGAAGTCACTCAACATCCTAAGTACATATTCCTATCTCAGAAAAAATATATTGGAGAACTACTAAACAAATTTTGCATGACAGAATGCAACCCTATATATACTCCAATGGAACAAAAAATGAAGCTCACATCAAGCGAAGGAAAAGAATTTGAGGATGCGACCAAGTATCGACAACTTGTAGGAAGTCTTATCTACCTTACAACAACTAGACCAGATATTTCTTATGTTGTTGGCATACTTTCAAGGTTCATGCATAAACCTTGTGAAGGACACTGGTCAGCTGCAAAAAGAGTTCTAAGATACTTGAAGGGGACTCAAGACGTTGGACTCAAGTACTCTAAAGTGGATGACTTCAAACTTATTGGGTACTCAGACTCATATTTTGATGGCGATAAGGAGACAGGAGTATCAACTTCTGGATACACTATGAGTCTTGGATCAGCAGCTGTCTCATGGAGATCACTCAAACAGTCAGTTTTGGCAGATTCAACAACAGAAGCAGAATACGTGGCTACAGCTGAAGCAACGAAAGAAATAGTATGGCTCAGGAAGATACTTGAAGATTTGCAAGAAAAACAAGAAAATTCTACTCCATTATTGGTCGACAATACTTCTACAATCAAGCTGGCTAAGAATCCTAGATTCCATGATCGAACCAAACACATCAACACAAAGTATCATTTGATTCGACATCATGTAGAGGCCAAGACAGTCCATCTTCGACATTGTTCCACAAATGATCAAGTTGCAGACATCTTCACCAAAGCGCTTGGACGAGAAAAGTTTGAAAGATTCAGAAACATGCTCGGACTTACGAACACCCCTTCGGATTAAGAGGGGGATTGTTAGAATATAATCCGTCAGGATTATATATTGTAAATAAATAAATAAATCTGAATAGTAGGAAGCCGAAAAGGCTGGGCGGAAGGTGAAACACAACCGTCATATGAATGTATAAATGTACATGCATTAGCAATGGAAGAAGAATGAATTGGGAGTTATACCTAACAAAACCAAAAGACAACATTTAAATTACGACACTTAAGTTAGCTATCTAACTGAATGATTTAGCCTCTAGTTAATGTTTGAGGTCAATCAAAAGACAACCAATAAAGAGACGTGCCTTGGTTGAGTCATGAACCAATTCCGGTGATCTAGTTTACTAACATTCAACGAAAAAGGGTGAATCAATGTGCAGGGGTTACTTATTAGTGGAAAATTTTTGAATTGGTGTGCAAGGTTTGCTCTTCAGTGTTGAAAGGACAAATGGTTGAGAGGAAAAATTTTACTAGTGCAGATAGTGCAAATTGACTTGTATGTTGGGCATAGTACTGAGAACCTCCTTCCAACTATATTCTCTCTATCTCCTTGATAACACCTAGGGTGCTAATTCTCTCTTATCTTGCACCCAAGTTTCCGAAAGAAATATGCTATTGCAAAAGGTATGATTCTCTGCTATCTATCAATATTATACTTTGGATATTTGTTGGGGGTCTTCTCCCTCATTGTTTTGAGGGTCTTCCCCATGGTACATATTGTGTTATGTGTGATTTCTTATGTGTATGAATGTTCAAATTGTTTCAAGTACTCATTAATTCCACATTTAAATATTAAAGATCAAATCTCAACAAAAAAATAACACTTTTGAGCCTCGAAGTGGCCTCATGCTCATCTAGAATCTTCTTTCTTTTTTATTCAAGTTCCACTATACCCCTTTTTTATTCCATTATATTTTAGGCTTCCAAGTTATTGTTGTAGAAAGATTCTAAGGTGTTTTCAATATCTAACAACTCTATTTGTTGATCTTTCCTCCTTCTAGCATCCCATGTAATTGATTCTAATTTGGATGTTTTCAAATTGTGGAGAAAATGTAGCCCAATATATTCCCTTATGTTATTGTCATAAGGCCTCTAAATACTTTTTACCAACTAAATATAATCATCAACCTCCAACCAAACTGAATTGAACTTGAAAGGATTGGGGAGTTTCTCTTGTCCCACAATAAGCTCCAATAGAATTGAGAAGTGGTATGATCCCTCCCCATTCATACCCATTGTTTAATACTTGTATTTTATTGCATGATCCCTTCATTTACCATAAATCTATCCAGTCTCTTTTGAATCCTCTCTTATCATGTCCTCATGTTTCTCCGGGTTGTCCTAATTCTAACAGGTCGTATATCAAAGAAGTTGTTTTCTTCAAGTATCATGAAGAAATAATTTGAGAGATTATCCCTGTGGGCATGGCATCCCCAAATCTCATATCCCCCCAATGTAAATTTCAAATCACTACCTAGGATCACCCTTTCTTGATTAAGCAAACCTGAGTGAAAAAGGTTGTCTCAAAAAGGAGCTATATGATGACAGGGGCCATATAAATTGACAATTGTAAAGTCCATTCCAAGATCCCTTGAGAGTAGGGTGGTACCAATGCCTGATGCAATAGCCCATGAGTTAGAGAAATGAAAATATCTCATATTCCAACTTGTAATGATCTCTCTTGATCTACGTATAACATCTAGCTAGACAAAGTCCCACTAGGAAACAACAATTTGAGATCAATTACAACATAATCACCCACAACTAGAGATTCTTGAATAAATAACACCTCAGGTTTTTGAAGAGTCACTATACTCTTAAGAAATAACTTTTTTTAGGGTAGCCCCATCCCTCCAATGTTGAAAAACATACCAAGCATTAAGGAACCCTAGCCTTGGGATATCTTGCTCCAAGAGTCCCCCTAATAGTCTTTTGTCTCACCCCCCATATATCTCTAGCAACTTACTCACAAGCCAAGGTCAAAGCCGACTGCCCCCATGCTTATTCTAGAAGGATTAAAGGATAAATTCTCATAAATGCCCCCTCCAAGGCATGGATCCTTCAAAATTTTCATAGTCTTGTGAGGTCAGAAATTGTATCTCATCCACCCTCGAGTAACTAATGAATCAAAACCCCTAGCCAGTGAAGAGGACACACATACAAGAGAGGAATAACCTTCATTCAAATCAATGGTCGCTTCCATTTCATTGGAGAAGAAGTTCAATCGTGGATTCAAGGCTCTAGTCTTCATATCTAAGTCTACCAAATGAGGAAGCATGTTTTCATCTAACCCGTGGGTCAGTTATTGATTCGACAATTATTATTATCTAGGGTTATGTCAGGATCAGAGTCTACCACAAGAGACTGAGAATCTTGTTTAGAGATTCCCACCTCTTTACAGAATCCGGTTAATCCATGAAGAACCCCATCATCCTTTAGACCTAACATATCCCTCCTTTGACACATAAAATCACTACCAAACACAAAAGGATAGGTTATAGGCTAGAAAACCTCCCAATTTTGATCTATACCCATAACATCCAAAGACACGACATCCCGTCCCCACCCCAACAACGAAGAATTATAAGAATATTGTTTATCTCCTTCCTTCCTCACGATACTATTAGGAGAAGGTTTTGTAGCATAAGAAATTCTAACTAACCTAATGGGAGAAGACCCATCACATTCATCATCCTGACAATGTTTCAAAGACAATAGAGACGTATCTCTAGAATTGCAGTCATACCAAATATCCTTAGAGGCAGAGGGAGAGATGGTATAATTTGGCATACCTTTAACGATAGAAGCCTTGACTTATCTTTTGAAAAAATCCTTCCCAAAGAGTTTCATCTTGTCCTCGTGACTTAGTCCATATTTAGGTTTTCTTCCAACCTGTGTTTGCACCGTCGATCCAGTCGTTATTATTCCCGTTGGTCGTGGAGCTTCATCTTCCAGATTCAGAGATGTTATTGTTCAACTGTGTTTGTACCCCAGTTTTATTGCACACCCATCCCAGCTGGGGGGTGTGGGGGCAGCGCCCCCGAAAGATTTTTTTTGGGATGTTTGTTGGCCAACATTTTGTGGACCCATGGTATTGGGTGACCCGTAGTATTTTCCCATGGTAATTCCCCTATAAAAGAAAAACATTGTAATACGACTGTGTATTGCATTGTAGCATTGTAAACAATCTTTGTGATTGTGTGAGAGAGATTGTGAGAGTGTGAAGAGGAAGTACACCAGGGTTGCTACATGTTGTATCCCTTCATTTTGTTGGATGGTATAATAATAAAGGACTGGTGTTTTCTGTGTGGACATAGCCCATCTTGGGTGAACCACATTATATATGTGTCTCTCTTGTAATGTGTTTAAGATTTGCATCTTGTTTAATTATTTAATTGTATAATTGTTATTGCTCTGCGATCCTATTTTCTAACAATTCTAACTTGTGAACAATCCATATGAACCTCAGCAATAGGCAAATTAATGTCCCTTTCAGCATCCAAAAATGGATTTGGTGTGAACTATAAGAAGAGTTTATTCAATGGTATTGTTATGTCCCGCGTAGCATGAATATAGGGATTGCTCTGTGATATAAGTCAATCCATACTTCAATTTAAATTTTTTTTTTTCAGGAATAGAGTTTAAAATGTTTTCAGTTTTTGTATTAACTTAATAAAAAATAATATTTATCTCCAATTGCATTGGCTGTCAGTTGATGACATCTCCATTGACTTTTGTATCCTAGGAGCCAGTGGTGGGGTGTCGTCTGCATCGCGTACAATCATAGAGACCATAAAAATCAAGCATCCTCTTAGTCTGCAATGACTTATGTATAACTTTGACAGGGATTTCAAAATGCTTACCAGTATAATGTATTGTAAATGAAAGTTGTTTGGCCATATGCACGATTATTAATTTTACAAATGTACTTTTTATGCAATGTTAATGCGTTGGTTGTTGGTATTCAAACTTGTGTTATTTGAGGCGTTGGTGTTTGGATTTCTCAAGTTTTAAATTAAATAAACAATCCCATGAGATGGATCATATGGTACCATATATATGAGTTCAATATACTATTCTTACCACATTTCTGTTTTAGCTTAAAGGGGATTGACAACTACTCCTTTTTGGTATTATGCATTAACTCTTTATAGTGCTTGAGGTGTGGAGTTGATCATCATTCCATCTATAGAGTTCAATCTCATTGTCAAGGATGTTCACTTGGAGTTTTTGAGGTCTTATACTTAGAGCGATTAATTGACCTTTGGTGTTTTCTTCCTTTAGTTTGTAACACCAAGTTTGTGTATTATGGAAGAATCTGTATCCGGATAAAGAAGAGATCCATCTTCCTAGTAAATAATATATATTGAATAAAATGATTGATGATATTTTACAATTGAAAACCTGTCTTTAAATATGGCTTAGGAACCTATTGAGAGTATCCATGTCCTCTTACGGTAATAGTAATTATTATTTGCTTATTAGTTTATATGTTGTTTATGTATTATATATTTATTATTATTATTATTTATGTAACATTTCCCTTCCCTTAAGGGCATATTTGTCCTCAAAGCTGAGAGTGTTGATGCCCTCTTATTATGGGTTGTGTTTGAAGTGATGACTCAAACACTGCTATCTTGGATCGATTTCATTCTATGGACATGCTTTTGGAACTTGTGTTGTAATCCCTTCTGCTTAAGTGACGAGTTTTTGAAACAATACAACTTGTACTTATTGGTTTTCCACGTCATCTTTTGGATTCCATTTATGAAAAATTGTCGATATTCACTTCCACTTTTTGCAATTCCTAAACATGTGGATGCAATAACTATTGTGTCATCCAGTTCGACAACCATGGGGTGACTATATTCAACATTATCTAGAATGTAACCAATAGTTGAAAAGAGAACCACGTCTGCATAACTATCTACACTTGTGTTTGTAGAACCATCATAAATTCTTTCATCATGTTCAAGTAGGTATTGACTACTTCCCGACTTTCAACTCCATAAATCAGATCATTAGATTTATTTGGAAAAAGTGGTTGAGAACATTGTGCAAGTGCTTTTTCTATTATACCTGTGGGCACATTTTCATTTTTATTGACATGAAGACTAGATAGTGATATGGAACTGGACGTGTTATTCAATTTGACGTCCAAGACATCAATTCCATCACTTTCATGTTCTTTACCATGTTTTTCTTGCAAGCTTTGAAAATTGTATTGGGATTTAATTTCCAATTCTTCGGCTTGGGAGGCCTCTAGTTCTCTTTGTTGGTTTATTTCATTGAAGGCCTTGCCAACAACTTTTTCATTCGATTGTTCCTTATGGTCAAGTACTTCTTCCATTTTCCTCATAAATCGATTGAAGATCTCGTCCAATTTTTCTTTAAATGACTTCATGGTTAATGTAAGAGTTTAATAGTTAATTAATAATAAATCCAATTAACTATTAAAAACTATTGATAATAAATATTATTATTATTTTATAAATAATAATAATAATATATATAGTTTATTTTCTTGGGTGACGTGGGAATTAGGGCCTAATAAAACCTTGTGTGGTTTATAAAACTAAGATTTCGTTTTATAAACCGCATGTTTTTTTTCGTTCTTATTTCTTTTTTTCTTTTCTTTTTACTTTCTCTCTTTTTAATTTTTTTTTTAAATGAAATAAAATTGATGGCCAAAGGCCTATGGACAAAGGCCCAAATCAATCCCAAGAAGGGGCTTTGATACCATTGTAACAACGAACGCCGAGTCTGTGTGTTATGGAAGAATCCGTATCCAGATAAAGAAAAGATCCATCTTCATAGTAAATAATATATATTGAATAAAATGATTGATGATATTTTAGAATTGAAAGCGTGCCTTTAAATATGGCTTATGCACCTATTGGGAGGAATCATGTCCTCTTACGATAATAGTAATTATTAGTTGATTATTAATTTATATGTTGTTTATGTATTATTATTTTTTATGTAACATAGTTACTAAATATGTTGATTCATATATTCTCAGTAAGGCGAGTTATTATTGCTTTCTAGAATTTGCATTGTGTTATGTTATTATTTTACATTGATTTTATGTCCAAGGTAAGTTAGTATGTTCATGAATTCCCCCTTCTTTTATTTGCTTAGGCCAATGAGGATTTTGATTCCTACTTTCATACTTCACCCCATTGAGCTTCCAGGTAATTACATTTCCGAGTATAAATAATTGAAACCATAATGAATTTAACTTAGGCTCCATCCACTTCACAAGGGTGTTGTCTTGCCATTACCATCATCAACTTTCTGCTCAATCTTTGCCAGTTCCTCCCAATTGATTACAACAACTTGGGTGGGCCCATGAAGGGCAAGCTCAATGTTCATTTAGTTTCCCACACTCATGATGATTTGGGACAACTTAAGACAATTGACCAATACTATGTGGGTTCAAACTATTCAATTTAGGGGGGTTCAAACTATTCAATTTAGGGAAAATTCCCCATCCATCACTGAAACATCTTGATCACAATTCACGAAGGAAGACTTTTGTTTATAATTCATGTAAGAAGAAGACGATAATGCCTTGGACTGCAGTTCTTTAGATCCTAGATTCAGTTGTGGATACGATGTAGGAGGATCCAAACAAGAAGTTTATTTATGTAGAAACGAAGAGAGATTCATTGTAAATTGGATTAGGTTTTATGTTCGATGGATTTGAAGTTATTTTTATTTTAATTGACATTTATGCATAAGATACTTTGGTGGATTGCAATAGTTTGCAAATTTCTAATCTCATCATCAGAACGATAACAATAGTTTGCAAATTTCTAATCTCATCATCAGAACGATAACAATAGTTTGCAAATTTCTAAACAATTAGTAATAGTTTGCACAGGACACCGCAACTTTGTAGCTCTTGTTATTATTTCATTGTATTATATTTGATTAATTCATATGTGGATTTTAATCATGTGAATTATTTTTCATTGGGTGACATATAATTACATCAACATTACACACTGTACAATATCTCCTTTACATTGAGTTGTGAAAGCGTGTCATATTTTTTATTAGACGAGGATTATGTTGCATGTAGCCTTTGTACTGTTCACTTCTTTATATGTTAATGCTAAGCGATTTTTAAATCTTTTTATCTACTTCGAGTTTTTTTTATTAATTTGGAATCTTTAGGTGGCATATCAAAACAATTTTTATAAATGCTTTAAAACTAGCGTAGATCCAAATCCTAGGCTTTATCAAGCGCCGAGATGGATCTTTCGAGTTGCAAACCTCTTCTTAGGTATCCATTGATTTGATTCAAACCAAAAGACACATCTTTTTATTGAAGGTCCACATATAATTTTATTATTATTAATATTTAATATTATTTATGGTCGACATATAATATTTTTTATTTTGTTAGGAACGAACATTGCATCCTTTCCCCACACATGGTTTTAAAACCATATGCAAGGCCCTCCTACAATCATGGGTTGTTTAGGAGGCCTTGCACATGGTCTTAAAACCATTTGCAAGGCCCTCCTACAATCATGGGTTGTTTAGGAGGCCTTGCACATGGTCTTAAAACCATTTGCAAGGCCCTCCTAAACCATGTAAAATAAAACCATGGGTTGTTTTGGAGGCCTTGCACATGGTTTAAAAGCCTCCTAAACCATGTACAATAAAACCATGCATTGCTTAGAATGCCTTGCACATGGTTTTAAAACCATGTGCAATGCCAACATTTTTGTGCAAATAATTCAATTTTGTATTTTTTTTGTGACCCACATATTTTTTTTACGGATAATTAAATTTTTACTTTTTTATTGTTTTGTTAGGTAGGAAGATTAGAACATCTCCCCCATATTAGATTTTTTATGGTCGACATTTATTTTGGCCTAGTAGAAAATTTATTTTTTTATTAATAAAAATAACGTTACGAAAGTGATATTATTTTTTATTTTGTGTTACAAAATCTCTCCCATAATATTCACCATCACTATTATTTTTTGCGGACATGTTACAAACGTTAGATCATGTTACAAGATCTCTCCCATAATATTCACTATCACTATTATTTTTTGCCGACATGTTACAAACGTTACATCACGTTACAAGATCTCTCCCATAATATTCACTATCATCATTATTTTTTGCCGACATGTTACAAACGTTACTAACATTACATCACATTACAAGATCTCCCGCATACTGGGATGTAGAGCGCCTCTCGACGTAGTTAGTGATTGCGCCAAGAGGCGCTCTACAACTCAGTACGAGGGAGCTCTTGTAATGTTTGTGGATGTAACGTTTGTTTATATTATGTCGGTCAAAAGCTTATTTCAAGCTTTCAGGATCTCTCATTCAACCACATCTACCGTGAACACAATTGGATTGCAGACCGTCTTTCTAAAACAACTCTCACTCTTTCTCCAGGATTTGGCTGTTTTTTCTGAATTTATAGATGACCATTTGGTCACACATGACACCTTTTAGCTCTTATGAGCCATGTTTCAGGGAGATTACTCCTCTATTGGATACTTGCTCTGTTACTCACCGAGTGGCATCTTTTAGATCGCAGATCTGATCCCTTTGGTTTATGGTAGATGGGCTTGGTGGAGATCGATCCCCTCATGATGAGACAGATTACTGGTGGGAATCTACACTCTACTTCATGCCTTTCCCCCCGGTTGCGACTGGATGTGATTTTCTCTTGATTAGCTGCATTCTCTTGTGATGTAACCCTTCTAGGGTGGGTGCTATCAATGCCCTTTGATTCCTAATAAGAATAACAAGGACATGCTTTTTCTTCCTGAAAAAAAAAACCCTCCCCTAGGGGAAATCAACAACCCATAACCATTAGGACTTTTTATTTTTGTTTGGTAAATATGTCGGCCATATAGCGAGAAATAATGTAACCTACAATGTGAATGTATTTTTGTTTAAATTGCTTATACCCAAAATTGATTTCCAAAATTACATCTTTTCAAGATGCATATAACCATCTCTATTAATGTTTTGATACTTTATTACAAGATTCTACCATAGAAACAATATTCTCTTAATAATTTTATTTTACAAAAACCACAAAATTTATTTGAAAAAATAATTATTTAATTTTTAAAAATAAATGCAAATTTTACTTGAAACCCATAATAAAAAAAAATTACACTTCCAAAGGATTTACTATTCATAAAACCACAATACTCACCATGAATCAATTCAAGCACCAATGTCACCCTCATTCTAATGTCTTTAAATATTATTACATGTTCTTTTCAATATAATTAACATGTATCTTTTTTCTATGTTGTGGTTCACAAACCCCCTAGCGGGACTGCTACATCCATGGGAAGAAATCATGGGGGGCCCACCCGAAGGGGCTGCACCCTGTTCGCTCTAATCTGAGATCTGAAAGAAAACTGATCTTGAATCATTTTCTTCTTACCTGGCAATTGAAAAGTAGAGCAAAATGGGCTCTACAGGGTGATATGAATACTAAATACTTTCACATGTTGGCTTCTGGTCGGAGGAATCAAAATTCGATTTGGTCTCTGTCAGACGAGGCTGGTAATTACTATGAGGATGAGACTGCTCTCAAAGAATTGGGTCAAACACATTTTGCTAATATATTTAAAGATGATGGAGGAACCTGTATATCCCATCAACTCAAGGTTGTTCTACTATATCCTAGGATGATTCCAGAAGTGAATGCCACTGAACTTACCTGCCCAGTATCACTTAGGGAAATTGAGATAGCTCTGAAATCTTTCAAAAAAGATAGAAGTCTAGGCCCGGATGGCTGGCTTGTGGAGTTCTATCTGCACTTTTTCAATCTCTTGGGAAGGGAACTTTTGTCTGTTGTCGATTCCACTAGAGTCTTAGGATACATCCCCACATCTCTGAACACAACCTTTCTTGCTCTAATACCAAAAAGGGACAAGCCCCTGACCTTTGCTGACTTTCGACCCATCTACTTGTGCAATCTCCTGTACAAGTTAATCTCTAAAGTTATTGCGGTCAGAATTAAACCCTTCCTGGACTCTAGTATATCACAGGAACAATTTGGGTTCCTCAAAAATCGCCAGATCGTTGAACCTATTGGAATAGTATAGGAATCACTCCACTCTATCAAAACAAAGAACCTATGTGCTTTCATCCTCAAGCTCGATCTGATTAAAGCCTTTGATCATGTCAACTGGACTTTCATCTGTCTCATTCTGATACAAATTGGGGCTCCCCTTCAGACTATTAACTGGATTCTCGGTTGCCTATCCTCTGCTACCTTTGTAGTTTTGATCAATGGTACCCCCTCAAATTTTTTCTCGGCTTCTCGGGGCATCCATCAAGGATGCCCCCTATCACCTTTGCTATTCATCCTGGTCATTGAAGGTCTTAGTCTATTAATATCCGATGCTCGGAATCATGGACTTATCTGAGGTATCTAGATTACTCCCTCACTTGCTCTGACTCATATTCTTTTCGTGGATGATGTTATTCTTATGGGCATTGGTTCTCTATAGGAATAGGCAGCTTTTGATGTTATACTTGAAAATTTTTGCAAAGCTTCTGGAATGTCTATCAGTCTGGAAAAGTCTGTTTTCCTTTATAGCAATATTGCAGCATCGAATCTCTTGAACTTTTCCAGAATCCTCCCATATCAGAAGTTCCCTATAATTATTGGCTTCAAGTATCTTGGCTTTTTCATCAAACCCCTTGGATACAAAATTAGGGATTGGAACTGGTTGGTTCAAAAATATGAAAAAAAATCAGTCTTTGGACCCACAAGATGCTCTCACTGGGTGGTAGACAGATTCTCATACAGCCTGTACTCTCTAGTATTCCGGTATACTGGATGGGTCTCGCCCCTATTCTGGTTTCTATATTGCACAAGCTCAAGAGCATAACCTTTGCTTTCTTATGGGGATCCTCGGAAAATAATCGCATATTTCACCTGGCTAGCTGGTTGGATCTCTCTTGGCCAAAGAAATATGAGGGGTGGGGGATAAAAAATCTCCATTGGTTCAACATTGCCCTTCGTCTCAAAATTTTTTGGAGGGCTCTCTTCAATGATAGTCTCTGGCATCGTGTCCTCACTACAAAATATTTGAAGCAGCTCTCTGTGGTTTCTTGGCTCCGAGAAAAAAAGTTCAGCACTCGTGGTGTTTCTGCTATTTGGAGGGGGTTCATACAGACTATTCCCTGGCTGGGGTGCCAACTTGCATGGTAGGTAGGGAATGGCATTGATATCTGGATTGGTATTAATCCAGTGATAGGTATCCCTTCCTCTCACCTCTTTCCTGAAGGGCTGAGATCTTATTTAGAAGATCTGGACATCAAAACACTTGCCCAGGCTCGCAATACCTTATCGGATTCCCAACACTATTGGTATTCGGCTGAAGAGTTATATTTGGATGGTGAATGGAAAGAAGTCTGGAACTCGTATACTAGAAATCTGGATCTAAATGGTATTCGTCTCTCATCACAATCCGATTCTCTGATATGGGATTATAACAAAAAAGATGGTACCATCTCTGCTGATAAAGTATATGAATGCATTGTGAAATCCTTCTATCCATCTATGGGCAGCCGACTGTACAAAACTTTATGGTCAGGAACACTTCCGCGCAAAATTGGTTGCTTTTCTTAGCTGGTATTAAGGAATAAGGTACTCACCTGGGACAATTTACAAAAAAGGGGCAAGTCTAGCCCAGATATTTGTTCACCATGTTTCACAAATGAAGAGACTGTCATACATATTTTCTCTCGCTATATGGTATGGAAAAAGTATTCTGGGACTTATTTGTGATCAATTCCAGCTGTCTATTCCTCCCGGTGCTAATTCCATTACTGTTTTTATGGAATATTGGGCTTCCACCTACCCATGATACTCTGCTCTTTTCTATATCCCACACCATATGATATGGGCTATTTGGAAAGCTCGAAATCATGCTATTTTTTATGGAAAAAAGGTGACTGTCCTTGGCATTTTTCAACAGATTTTACATATTGCTCAGGTGAATTCCTCTCGGCCTGTTATAAAGGACAGCCACAAAAAAGCTAGACAGATTGGGCTACCACCCTGCATGAATTTACCATGTGGTTTCTTTGATGGTGCTTCCACATCTTCAGCAGCAGGTATTGGATACAGCTTGTTCATAAATGAGACTCACCATCTGGATTTTGCGTTGGGGGTTGGATATGGTTCTAATACAAACGCAGAATTAATGGGCCTATGGGCCTTCTGCACTCTTCCCAGATGATGGGGATCCCCTTAACCCACATATTCAGTGACTCACAGGTCATCATCAATTGGGCTAAGGGATCCACTACTCTCTCCCCACCAGAACTTCTTCACTGGTGTAGGGAATCTCAAAAGCTTATTTCAAGCTTTCAGGATCTCTCATTCAGCCACATCTACCGTGAACAAAATTGGATTGCAGACCGTCTTTCTAAAATAACTCTCACTCTTTCTCCATGATTTGGCTATTTTTCTGAATTTATAGTTGACCATTTGGTCACACATGACACCTTTCAGCTCTTTTGAGCCATGTTTCGGGGAGATTAATCCTCTATTGGATACTTGCTCTGTTACTCACTGAGTGGCATCTTTTAGATCACAGATTTGATCCCTTTGGTTTACGGTAGATGGGCTTGGTTGAGATCGATTCCCTCATGATGAGACGGATTACTGATAGGAATCTACACTCTACTGCATGCCTTTCCCCCCGGCTGCGACTGGATGTGATTTTCTCCTAATTAGCTGTATTCTCTTGTGATGTAACCCTTCTAGGGTGGGTGTTATTAATGCCCTTTGATTCCTAATAAGAATAACAAGGACAGGCTTTTTCTTCCTGAAAAAAAAAAAACCTCCCCTAGGGGAAATCAACAACCCATAACCATTAAGACTTTTTATTTTTGTTTGGTAAATATGTCGGCCATATAGCGAGAAATAATGTAACCTACAATGTGAATGTATTTTTGTTTAAATTGCTTATACCCAAAATTGATTTCCAAAATTACATCTTTTCAAGATGCATATAACCATCTCTATTAATGTTTTGATACTTTATTACAAGATTCGACCATAGAAACAATATTCTCTTAATAATTTTATTTTACAAAAACCACAAAATTTATTTGAAAAAATAATTATTTAATTTTTAAAAATAAATGCAAATTTTACTTGAAACCCATAATAAATAAATAAAAAATTTACACTTCCAAAGGATTTACTATTCATAAAACCACAATACTCACCATGAATCAATTCAAGCACCAATGTCACCCTCATTCTAATGTCTTTAAATATTATTACATGTTCTTTTCAATATAATTAACATGTATCTTTTTTCTATGTTGTGGTTCACAAACCCCCCAGCAGGACTGATACATCCATGGGAAGAAATCATGGGGGGCCCACCCGAAGGGGCTGCACCCTGTTCGCTCTAATTATGGAGCTAACCCGATGAGGACATCAAGTGAGGCCCTTATATAGCAATGTATAGCCACATGAGGATTTGACCTTGAGATCTTCTGCTGACAACTTACAACACTCAACCACTTGAACTAGCCCATCGAGATAATCTAATTAACATATATCAAAAACACATTTATCCTTTTAAATATTATTAAATGTTCACAAACACCTTTCTCCTTTTATATTTGTGGTAATACATTTAGCATGCCGTGCTTGCTGGCCAAAGTTAGATATAAACATAATTCAAATAATTAAATATTACTTTCTATCTAATTAACATGTATCACAAATAGATATTGAGGAACAAGAGAATGGTCTGTGAACCATAACACCGCAATGTTTGAGTCTCATTTCAACTTTGCCCCAAAAATATGTTGTCTCCCCTGCAACCTTCGATTCAATAAGCAGGCTGCACCTTGAGCCTTCATCGACGTACTTCCAAGACCACGCAAGTTTGGAGGAGGAGGTTTTTCCATTCATAGATCCATTTGCCTCCATCGATCTACATTTTCACGGAAGTACCCTCTTTGTGCGTCTCCTCTCAAGACACTCCCGTTGTATGCGTATGCACTCATCCAACCCAATCACCCTTCTTCATGCCCAAATCTAGCACTAGACTAGGATTCCAGAATGCTACCGATGTCTATTTTTTAAGGGCAGGATGCTCTATAAGTTAGCCACGTTGCAGGATTATGACATAGCCAAAGATGTGACCATTATACTCATATCCTATTTGCAGGGCGGAGAGGAGATGAGTACAATGGTCACATTTATCTCATACTTACTCCTTGTTTGTGATACATGTTTTTTCGTCCTTGAATGAGCATTGCTTGCGGTATTCTATGGTAGAATCTCGTAATAAAGTATAAAAACATTAATAGAGATGGCTATATGCATCTTGAAAAGATGTCATTTTGGAAATCAATTTTGGGTATAAACAATTTACACAAAAAAACATTCACATTGAATAAAACTAAGGTACATTCTTTCTCGGTCTATGGACGACATATTTTCCATTCATAGATCCCTCTGCCTCCACCGATGTACATTCTCACGAAATTACCCTCTTTGTGTGACTCCTCTTAGGACACTCCCGTTGTCTGCATATGCACTCATCTGACCGAATCACCCTTCTTCATGCACAAATCCAACACTAGACTTGGATGCCAGAATGCTACCAACGTCTATCTTTTCAGGGCAGGAGGCTCTAGAAGGTATCCAAGTTGCGGGATTATGACATAGCCAAAGATGTGACCATTGTACTCATCTCCTACTTGTAGGGCGCATTATGACATAGCCAAAGATGTGACCATTGTACTCATATCCTCCAAGTAGTGCTCATTCAAGGATGCCATGCAAAATAATTCCCCCAATGCTTCTAGTTTTAATCCAATGACGCTTTTAGGCTCTACCTTCATAGCAGAGCATTATAAGGATCCTCCCACTGTAAAAGTGGAAAGCCCCCATGCCATTATCTATGGATCCATCTACAAAAAATCAACCCTTATCTACATATTCAATGGGCTTTGTCACTCAACAACTTCCTTACAGGATTGGACAAAGAAAACCTAAGTGGTGGATCATCAACTTTTCCTATGGTCCAAGGGATTTTTTATTTCCCACTTCTCGAAGGAAGAAGAATATGACCAAGTAATTGAGAAAGGGCCATGGTTCTGGGGTAGCTCCGGGCTGTATTTGTAGAGATGGTTTCTAGAATTCAACCCTCTGTCCATTTCTTCGATGACTACTCCAGTCTAGGTGAGACGTTTGAATCTCTCCTTGCATTTTTGGGATCTAGAAACTTTGGCTTCCATCCACAACTCCTTAGGCCAATTTATCAAGCATGACATGAGAAAAATATTGAAAGGTTTAATCACCTTTGCACGCATCTGCGTTGAGCTAGATCTTAGTAGGGCGTTGCTCGATAAACTCTTCATCGACTAGCTTGGCTCTGATCCCTACATGCAACTCATTGATTATGAAAATATAACTTTTTGATGTAGATCTTGTCAACAAATTAGGAACCTACAGGAGGATTTCCCTTCATTCTTGGTTGCCACAAAAATATGTTCCAAAGGGTGGCACGAGGGAAAGAGTTGCAAGAGTAGCTCAACTTCTCAACAGAATAATAAACAACCTCAAAAAGGCTCTCTATCCCACTCGCCACCCACAACTCCATCACAACCTCACACCTCCATACAACAACCTTCAACATAGATAATGGTGCAGACATCAACTAATCCAGAAGTGTAGTCATCGGTCAATCCCCTAGAGATGGATATGATTATGGCCCCAGACCCGCTCTATGGAGCTAAAAAATGCCCACATGAATACAATAACTCTAATGGTGAGAAGGAGACAACCTTGGATCCAAACCCCCCAATCCCTTAGAATTTCTTCAAACTAGATCGACATAATGTCAAACCCAACTCCTCCCCCCATTTCCTCGAGGTGGATCGATGTTTGTAAGAAAAAAAAGGGAAAAAAGACCCTTTCCAATCATCCCAATGACCGATCTTCATGTATTTTTTTCTATCTCAGGATGGTATTGTCAATCAACCCATCCTTTCCGATAGGGGGATGGCAAGGATGAAAAACATGGCTTGCTACTTGTGCTATTCTCTTCGATAGCATCTGACAACAAACTTTTGTTTCTCTATATAATTTTTTCTTTGTTGAATAGAAGAATTCTGGTCCAACTTACAAAAAAAACATGTCTCACAAACACTTTCTCCTTTTATATTTGTGGTAGTACATTTAACATGCCATGCTTGCTCGTCAAACCTAGATATAAAAATAATTCAAATAATTATACTTCCGCGTCAAAGTTGAATATCCCAAAACATGTCAAGAACACTTCCCACTCATGCCAAAGTTGCTTATCCAAATTAAAACATGTCAAAAACATTTATAGCTCTTTTTAAAAAATATTTTTGAATATGTATTATCATTTTTCGATACATTTGGTATAATATTGTTATTATTTATATATTTTGTTAATAATGTTTGTTGTCAAATAACAATAAAAATTATTAAGTTGTGACTTGGTAAAAACAATATTAGATTAATGTATATTTGGTCATTAATAGGTTTATCATTTGTTGTTTATGTGTTCATGATATTGGGTAACCCATGGTATTTTCCTATGGTAGGTATTAGTATGTGATGAAGTCTATTTAAAGGCTTGAAGAACTCCATTGTAATGCCTTATGTGAGTGTTATTATTGGATAAATTGCCCAAGGATAAGGAAATAATCTTTTGATGACCAATTTTTAATGGGTTTATCACTTGTGGTTTACGGGCCCATGGTTTTGGGTAACCCATGGAGATATCCTTTAAGGTTGGTTTTCCCTGTATCAGAACTCTTCAATAGGTGTATACCAAAATAAAGTTTATATTGATATGTGATGAAGCCTATTTTCCAGGATAAATATTGGTCGTTATTATGTGCATGTTTATTATTGTGTATTTTGTTTTCTCAAGAGTGCTTTTAGTTATTTTTTATTTAGTTCAATTTTAATATGGTATCAAGCCATGTTTGAGAGAAGCTCTAGATCATTGAGTTTTATGAAGATGCATGGACATGAAGCATTCACATATGAAACACATGGAATATAGCAGATGATGAAGTTTCATAGTTAAGGAGTACTTGATTTAGCTCACTATATTTGGAGCGGTTTGCAGGGTAAATATTGGTCATTATTATGCGCACATTTATTATTGTGTATCTTGTTTTCTAAAAAATGTTTGGTTAATTTTTATTTATTTCAATTTTAATATGGTATCAATCCATGTTTGAGAGAAACCCTAGATTAATGAATTTTATGAATATGCATGGACGTGAAGCATTCACATATGAATCACATGGAAGATAGCGGATGAGAAAGTTTCATAGTTAAGGAGTACTTGATTCAACTCACTATATTTGGAGCATATTTATTGCATTGAGAGTACTTATATGATGGTAGAGTTGTAAATTAACCACCTACTACAAATGGGAATAAGTTGTAAGACCTATAATGGGGGGCATGTTGTATTTGTGATAAATTTTTGAGGGGGTAGGTGTTTACCTCAAATTTAAAGGGGGAAATCTCGAGTTTATCTTGGATTAGTTAAAAATGTAATTATATTAATGTGTATTTGGTCATCAATGGGTTTATATAGCCCATGTTTTGGGTAACCCATGGTATTAGTATATGACAAAGCATATTTTAAGGTTTGAAGAACTATATTGAAAAATGCCTTATTGATTTTCCTATAAAAGTTGTTAGAGTTTCTATTTGTTTTATTTATCTCACAATACCTAATTATTTCTAACAAAATCCTTTCTAGTTTTAAACAAGATATTTTTTCTTATGTTTTTATAAACACTTTCCTTTCAAACTTGTATTAACACTTCTTATTAAAATACTTTTTTTCTTATGTTTTTCTAAACACTTTCCCTTCAAACTTCCATTAACACTTCTTATTTTCCTTGCACTTGATAATTAGTTCATTTTCTAATTTCTTAGCTCTTAATCCTTCTTGAGTTATATGTATGGTATCTTTAGAATTGACATACCACACATTGAGATGATATTTATTTGTGTGCAACCATTTAAGTTTTTTTTATAAGCTAGATGGGATTATGATCTATTGATATATACAAAGGAAATACATACTGTCAAAATTTGAAGTTTGGCTAGTTCAAAGGAATTCCAGCCCATATGTTAAACCATATTTTTTCAATTACTTCTCTGTTTATCCCACGGACATTACTGAGGATTTTTAAACAAACATTATTTACATAGCATACATTCCATAGAATATTGAAATTTACATATCTATTCAAAAACTAAAAAATGTCTAGCTTCTGGAACTAATTTCTGCTTCTTAACTTCATCATTCAAAATGTTGTTAGCATGAAATTGGGTCACTTGAGCAGATTGGTGGTATTTAGGGGGGAAATATGTGCCTGTAATATTTTTATAAACGCAATTGAGCTTTTTGTCCAACCTTCAATTATGAGCTAACAACTTGTGGTTTTGATTAATTATTTCTTATATCATCGAGACTAGGCCATTTCTTTCCTCTTGGGTGCCAAGCAAAGCCTTGTTTAACAGGGATTTGAGCTACCAATTTAGAACTACTATTTTGAAAAAGTTCATGTATTTGGATCTGATATTGCTATGGTTTTGCGTGTATCCTTATTCTCCATGATTTCCTCCTCTAAGGTACATTTCTTCTCCAACATAATGTTCTTTTCCATATCCTCAATTTTTATATGGATGCGGGCTGGGTTGAGGTGAAAGTAATGATACTAATTGATATCAATCTCTTGCGAGTTCATAGGTTAGAGTCTGGGGTTTTCCATTTGTTGGGGTCACGGGAGATGGGGGTTTTGAGGCACGGTGAAAAGACGAAGGAGGGGCCTATATAGAGGAATGTGAAGAAGGTATGAATTCTCAGAAGGTGCCTAGGAGAGTTCACTTGCAGATGACATCAACCCAATGGGCCAAGGATTTAATAACTATAACATATAGGGGATCCAAGCTTAGGAAAGGTAAGAGAGGTGGAATCACCCAAGGCAGGTCATTTGTAGATGCTGGGAGCATAAGGACGATTAACCAACGAATAATAGAGACAAGCAGAGGAATGAAAATATTAATAAGAAAGGCAAGCTCGTAGGCAAAATACTCTTAACAGTCCCTTCCCAGAGAACCCATTTTTTCGTGCTTATATAGCCAATCCTCTATGTCTTTTACCTTGCTATCTTCATGATGGTGAGAGTGAGAGCTTATAATTTTGAATTCTCCTATTCTCACTGTCGTAATATTCCTTTGAACTAATTTGCAGGAGATATTAGGATTTCTCTTCCAACCATGTCAATAACTGTCATAATTACCAGTGTATAGTTTCCCGATGCTAAGAGTTGTTTCCATGATTTTCTGATCCAATTGTCTGAAATGACCAACTTTCACATGCTTTATTGAGGCTTGGAGAGGACATGATGTTGTTTTCTTCATTAATATAGCCAGATGTTGGCAGTCCTTTCAGAGGAAGGATGGACAAGTGGCATGCAACAATTTTTTAGGTTCATTCTTCTTAATAGTTGCAATATATTTTACAAAAGTATTCATATAACTACCTCCCTTACCTTCACTTTTTTCAATGTGTTTCTTCCCTTTGGCTTTATGTATTTTCTTTAGAATGCATTCATATTCTATGTGATTATTGTTTCCACAATAATTACGATGTTTAGGATTGTTGGTTTGTGGATTATTTCTAGACATTTTTATTTGCTATCAATTATTGTTCTTGCATCTGCCTTTNTATATATATATATATATATATATATTCAGAGTAAAAAGTATCATTGCATTAAAAAAATTGCAATAAAATCATACAACATTGTAAAACAAACATGATAAATATTGACAACCCATTACCAAATTATAAATTTCTTGTTCCAAAAACCCCATTGTTGCTTACCCAAACTTTAAACCAACAAAATCATACGACATTGTAAAACAAACATGATAAATATTGGAAACCCATCACCAAAATTATAGAGTTCTTGTTCAAAAAATCTTATCATTGCTTACCCAAAATTTAAACCAACTAACATAGTAGGTGTATTGTTAAACACATTATTTCAAAATCAACAAAACATTACAAAACATTTCAAACAATGAGAAAAATTGAAACGTTAACCTGTGAAGGGCATCTTTGTCACTTGAAACTTCTCATTGAACTCATTGTACATATCCAATATTTATTGATATGCAAGGCACGCTCCATTTGCAATTGGTCCCAACTGTAAGTGGAATAGCAATTAACCACATCCTCAACCTTGACTCTTAAACGACCATAAGAAGAAGATTCTCTAATTAAACCGCACAATTCACAACCAAGTTCATGTAGTGTCACCTTGATTCAACCATAGGGGCTTGAAAAACCTACTTCTAATGACAACCAAATTATGCCTCTTCACTAATTAGAGTATACCCATAACTATGCTTTAAGCTACAATTGTTATCGCTTCAAACCAGTTCACTAAAAACCATACCAAAGTCTAATCATGGTCTTAAAACATACCAAGCAATATAAAATTCAACTCTTATACTTAGCTAAATAATGTATTTAAAGGAATAGTAACATCCCACATAAAGAAAACACAACACCTGATGTTAGGTGACACCCAAGGTGGGTGCCTAAACTTGATTAATGATGAATGTTACACTACGTGAGTACAACAAATAAGAGTTTGACGACTGCCTATAACAACTCATTTTACAGAAGCACAAATAACCTAATGCACACTTTTTGTAGTGCCATTTTACTTGCACAACCAACCCTTGAAGCACCTATGGGCCTACCTCTTACATATCTGATTTCTTCACCAATACACTTAGAAAAATACTAACATGGCCTAGACAATTTCAACCCTCATGCTCGGGCTTCCCCAAGGTCTTCAATGGACTACTCTAAGCACACAAAACTCAGGTGGCACAACTAAGCTTAATAAATCCCAAGAATATGTGCTTTCTCACTTGACTTTCACCACCAAGATTGAATGCCTATCTCAAAGTGAATCAAACTTTATCTTGATGCCTTAGAGCCTCGTAACCCATAACTTGGTATCAAAGTTGTTGTGAATAATATGACCTAAGTGGGGGGCATATATGGGGTTATACCATATACATTTAACACCATATATGCTCTCCCTTGGATCATATCAATGACATAGATAAATAAGTTGTAGTTAATGCAATAAACAAACTTGTTGTGGCCTCTGGGCATCACTAAGAATTTCCACTTAATTTTTTTTGTTTAAGTACCCTAGGCCATGCGGCACTATCTTGCTTCAACCACATAGACTTAACCAACTTGTGCCTACTTGTAACCATAACATGCCTCTTCACTTAGAGTTTTCATATAACTGCACCCTAAGTTATGACTCTTAGCACTTCAACCCAAGTTCATCGACAAACAAGCCTATGCCCAATTGTGGTCTTAAATCACCTCACGTAATATAACATCTAAATCTTATACTTAGCCAAATACTTCAACACTAAGCCAAATAACATATTTCAAGGAACAATACATCCCAAACAAAGAAACCACAACACACGATGTTAGGTGACACCCAAGGCGAGGCCCTAAAATTTATTGATGAAGAATGTTACAACAAAAAAAGTATAATGCATATGAGTTCGACCAATAAATGTGACTCATTTTATAAAAGCACAAATAACCTAAGGCACACATGCCTTAGTTCCACTAACTTGCACAACCAACCCATAAAATACATGCGGATATACCTCTTGTAGATCCCATTTCTCTACTAATACACCTAGAACATGACTACCTTTCCTTCTACCTAGACTTTCCTAAGGTCTCTGTGCATACTTCCCCCAACATACCAAACTTAGGGTGCACACCTGTGCCCAATAGACCCCACAAATATGTGCTTTCTTACTTGACTCTCACCACCAAGTTCGAATTCCTATATCAAAGCAAACAATTTCTTCATAATTTCCTTCATCAATGAATTAGAGTCTCATGGATTCCATTTAAAAATAGGAGTGGTGTAGAACCATCTCCTCCTTATGAGGGAAACTTACCACCATCTCTAAAGCAAAGTGGACCCATGGCCCTCCATTTTCCCCAGATAATTGTTAGGAAATTGCAACCGAATCCTTGACAATTCCTATGTCACACTTTTCGTTTCTTTGCGCTTTAATGGTTGTGCCACCTCAAACAACCTTCCTACTTCACATGTCATTTTCAGTGAAAACCCCCAAACAATGGCCCCTGTTTTCCAACATTCTCTTCATGGCATCGTGTGCACATGAATCGAGGACTGTTTGAAACACATTACACAACTTCACAAGAACCCTTTAGAGTTCTAATTTTTTATAGGCTTCATTTAGTAGCTATTTTACCCTTGAATCAAAAAGTGGTGCTACTAGTAGTACCCATTTTTTCCAAGTTCAAAATTACAATTTCTTTGAAACCTCGATAGGTGCCATTGCAATCAAAACTATAAATTGACCCTCAAATCAAAAAGTGGTCCTCCCAGAATCACCCTCGTTTTTATTTGAAGTTAAAATTACATCTGATTTGAAATCCTGGCCTTAACAAACTATGTTGCCACAATGAAAACCCTACATAAAAAAGTGGTATTACAATGACATCCCCATTTTTTATGAGGCTAAAATTACAACTTGTTTGAAACTGTGGTCTTAACAACTGGAATCGTTGCAACAAAAATGCCGAAATCATTTCCCAAATCGAAAATAGGTGTTGTCAGTGGCACCCCTTTCCTCTTTCATATTACAATTGCAGTAATTTCAAAAAAATTTAGAAAAAAAAACATTTTTTTAAAGAAAAAACATTAAAAATAAAATAAAACATTCAACCCCCTTTACATGTAACCAAAGAAACTTAAAACAAAATGCACCCCCTTTAATTATAAAAGGGGTTGGAAAGAGGAAATAAAGGGAGGGTAAGGGGGAAGGGTGCATGATTCTAGAATGGTGCCTCCCTTCCTCCTCCCTACCCCCTTCACCCCCCTCATTTACCCTTCCCACCCCACAATACATGTAAATATATGTAAAATTACATATATTTACATGAGAAGTGGGGTGGGAAGGGGAAATAGGGGAAGCATGATGGGGTGCAATTCAAGGAAATAAAGGGGGGCACACGAACTCCAGTGCTCCCCATTTCCTTTTTCATGTTACATATATTTAGATGTAAATTGGGGTGGGAAGGGAAAATAAAAGGGGGTTGGGGGTCATGCACCTCCCATCCCACCCCTATTTCCTTGAATCACTCCACCCCTTGCCCCCCTTATTTCCCTGAATCACTCCATCCCTTTCCCCCCTTATTTCCCTGAATAATCGCTCCACCCCTTTCCCTCCTATTTCCCCTTCCCACCCCACTTTGGATGTTAATAACATTTATTTACATGTAAAGTGTGGAGGGGAGGGGAAATAGGGGAGGTGTGAGAAGTGCATGATTCAGGGAAATAAATGGGGTTGGGGGAAAGGTGTGTGATTCCAGAATCATGCCTTGTCCCCTTTATTTCCCTTCCCATAGGGGATTGACCTTATTGAACAGTATCTTATCATGTCATTCATAAAGGGAGGTTTTTAAATTGTGAAAAATAAGGTCAATATATTGCAAGTATTGGAGGGAAGGGAAGTGGGGCATGGGGGTTTTATAGGTATTCGAGGGGTATAAAAGGGGTATCCAGTAAAAATAGAGAATATATCGTCAAAAATATGTTTTTTTAATTGGAAATATGTATTGCGAAGGTGGATCAACAAAAGGATTTTCATAGGTATTTATCAATATTTAGTGAAACTAGGGGTATTCTTTAATATCCCATGAATGAAGGTGCTATGACATAGTTTCACTGAGTGAAGACTCTGTGTCCCCTCTCCATCCTCTTTACATGTAAAGAGGGGTGCATTTTTTTTTTATCTATTTAATTACATGTGTAAAGGGGGGGCATTTAATTACATGTGTAAAGGGGGGGCATTTAATTACATGTGTAAAGGCGGGACATTCTTTATTTATTTATTTATTTTTAATTTTCTTGGAAAAGAAAATGAGGGTGCGACAGTAACACCATTTTTTGATTGGGGCAGTGATTTAGGGTTTTGATTGCAATAACACCAATTGTTAACTCCAGAGTTTCAAATAAGATGTAATTTTAACCTCAAATAAAAATGAAGGTGATTATAAGAGGAACACTTTTTGATTCAAGAGTCGATTTATGGTTTTTATCGTAATGGTGTTGCTCGGGGTTTCAAAAAAGTTCTAATTTTAGCCTTGGAAAAAAGAGGTGCTATTGGTAGCACCTTTTTTTTGATTCAGGGGTTGTTGTTGGTATTTTTCATGCAAAAATATAAGTTTTTATGGCTAGAGTTCTCATTTTCAATATATATTTCTTGTCAAGTTGTATAATGTGTTACCGAAATTGCGCTCCCCTTCCTCCTCCCAACCCTCCCTCCCATTATTTCCCCTTCCCATCCCACTTTATATTTAAGTAAATGTAGAATTACACATATTTACATGTAAAGTGGGGTGTGCACAACCCCCACTCCCCCACCCTTATTTCCCCTTCCATGCTACATATATTTACATGTAAAGTGGGGTAAGAAGGAGAAATAAAGGGGGGTGGGGGGCGTGCACGCCCCCCAATCGTCTCACCCCTTCCCCCCCTACTTTCACGAATCACACCACCCCTTGGACCCTTATTTCCTTTTCCCACCTCACTTTACATGTAAATAAATGTTACATGTAAAGTGGGGTGGGGGAAGTGCATCATTTAGAAAAACAAAGGGGGATGGGGTGGGGGAAGTTCATGATTCAGGAAAATAAAGGGGGGTGGGGGGAAGGTGTGTGATTTTAGAATCGTGCTTCGTCCCCTTTATTTCCCATCCCCGTCCCCTTTACATTTACATGTAAATGGGGGTGCATTTTTTTTATTTCCTTAATTACATGTGTAAAGGGGGTGCACACTTTTATTTTTTATTTTTCCTTAAAAATGGTATATATATATATATATGACTTCAAAATGCTTGCAATTGTAACTCGACAAAGGAAAGGGGTGCCACTGGTAGTACTCCTTTTCGATTCAAGGATTAATTTTGACATTTTGTTGCAACAACGTTGGTTGTTAAGGTTATGGTTTCAAACAAGTTGTAATTTTATCCTTGAAATAGAAAATGAGGGTGCCATGGGAACACCATTTTTTTCTTTGGGAGGTGATTTCGGGTTTTGATTACAGCGACACCAATGGTTAAGTCCAAAGTTTCAAATAAGATGTAATTTTAACCTCAAATAAAAATGAGTGTGATTCTAGGATGAACACTTTTTGATTCAGGAGTCAATTTATGGTTTGATTGGAATGGAACCGACCGAGGTTTAAAAAAAGTTGGACTTTTAGCCTTGGAAAAATGGGTGCTATTAGTAGCAACACTTTTCTATTCAAGGGTTGTTTTTGGTGTTTTTTATGCAAAACATAATTTTTTATGGCTAGAGTTCTCATTTTGAGTGTATAGATCTCGTTAAGTTGTAATGTGTTTCAACTGATTGGATTACATTCTCCCCAAAATGCATCAACAATCCAAGACTTCTAAGTTTCCTTGTGAAACCTATGTAACAATGTTGCCTCATGACAACACTTAACTTATTCCCATACTGATTGAATGCTTATACCAAGTTTCTCAAGACTCGAGTCTACCTTTCCTTTCAGTAAGATCGACGAAGGCATGTGCCATCCAACTTTTTCACCTTTTGTCATAGTTTGATAAGCCTTCCAAAGACTGTCTAGATAATCAAGTAGGGTTTCCCATTATCGACTCCAAGGAAAGGGTGTTACATCCTCCCCCAATTAAATGTGTTGTCATCTTGACTTCTCCAAGAGATCCAATGTTCTCTTCAAATTTTGCTATTCATATTTGTATTTGACATGTAACACATCCATTTGTAATCAACTCCTTCAACCACTCCACAATATCGTTGCTAACATTACCACTACAACTGCTCTTAGCTCAAACTGCCATGCTTCAGTAACTCTCATATTTCATGACTTGAAACAAGTTGAGTAACTAATTTGACTTCACCCCTATTTCATGAAAGTGTACGAATCCATGCACTTCTAATCTCAAGCGCCTCTGCCTAAACTTCACCGTACACTGCTTCTTGGATGCTCCTGTAAGTTCCTTCCTACCACTAATTTGCCTCTACAAATCCAAAGAATCCAACTTACCACAAACATTTACCTATGCAAGTCTACCACACTTGACCCATCTTCAGTTTTGGTGCACTAAATTCAAAGGGTAGAAAGTTTGTTGCTAAACATGATCTCCAACTCTTCACTAATCTTGACATTATTTACTAGTGCCCTAGGCTTCATTGCCTACTTTTGGATAGTGAGTTTCCTCACATATTCACATCAATGAAAATAAGGTGACAATTTGTGTTAACTATTATTACATTTTTATTGTAGATTACTCTAAGATTTCGACACCACCCAATGATTTCTTGAGAAGAACATGGATTGGAATTGGTCAACGAAGCGTAGAACAACATTATGTGAATTGAAGTGCAAGTTTGTATCGATAGTCATGGAATTTGCAGCAAACATTTTAAGTGTAGATAGAAACTTCACACTATGTCATTAGAGGATTTTTGACATGGGATGCTAATTTAGTAGCTCTATAGGATCTTGAAGAAGTTTCCTGAGATGGTCATATTTGTACATTGTCTACAAGCATGGAAACATTACTTGGGCTATTCATTTGTTGTGGACAAACAATGTGGAAACAAGATATTTTTCCTCTCAATTGAAGCTGTCGTCACTGAAGTAGGCAAGGTGACAATACCTTTTGACAAAGTTTGTCATGACTATTGAGTATCTACTTGGAAAGTTGAATGTAGTGAAATATGCCTTAAGTAGAAATGTACAACTTGAATCTATATAAGAGGATGAAGAGCCTTTGTTGGTACCTACGAGAAGTCAAGTGAAATTTATCTCAAACTTGCAAGGAAATATCAAGGTGGGGTTAGAGAAGGATCCAATTTCCTTGAATATTATGAAATAAGTGAAGGAGGCCAAACCTAGGAAGTTTTTAATGGATTAGGGATTGTTGTACTTTGGTAGCTCTAGTGATCAACTTGCGAGATGGTTAGGATAGTGTACTAGGGTATGGGATAGGAAGACCAAGTATGTATAACTACATAAGGGGGTATGATCAATGAGGCAGTATGTAACAGGCTTCAACAAAGGACATGGTCATTTGGAAATGTGATTGATTGTTTGTTATCCATGCTAAGGAAAGCATGTTGATGAGTACAATAAAGGTATGTGAATTCCTAGTTAAGCAAGGACATGATCTTTAAGGACTATCAAGTGTTGGCCTAAATAAATGAGAGTGTGGTCTCATGTTGGGAAATCAATTATTCAAGTATAGCTAGCTGAAGGGAGGAAATGGTGCAACATTGTTTATGGTTGGGAGGTGTTGGTGTAGTGTTTCCTATGATGAAACAAGCACTCAATATTATTCCAGGACATAACATGTTGGTTAAGTGCAGTCTAGTTGATACTTGTGGTTCAAGGCCATGTACAACTAGCAAGGTCACACCAAATCTCAAGAAACACTACACAATTCACCTACGAGTTCAATTTCCTTGTCTTTCAAGAAAAATATCAAGAGATGTTCCTAAGAATTCATATCCACTATTCCCAACAATTTTAACCATTGGGCCTCTAAGACCACATCGACACCACCCATTTGGATTGCAATCATTGGGTTGTCTAATAAATAATCCCCCATAGTGAGATTAATACTATGGTAATTTCATGAATGGTTTCTAGTATCTCCATTTGCAGTCATTGCTTAAAACAATAGTGTTGGATATATAAAACAATTTAAAAATTTGGCTAGTTTATGGCTAATGAAATTATGAGTATTAGAACAATTTTTCATGTATGAGTATTAGAACAATTAATCATCAACGTTACCATTTTTGTCTTGATATATATTTCCATATTGAGAGTTTAAAGAGTACTAATGCCATTCAAACCATGATAAGCTGGCTTGTTAACTCCTTCATAAGGTCCTCCTTCATGTCTTTGAGATTCTCTTTGTGATCACCTTTGCTTGCCATCTTTTTGAGATAATCTTTGCTTGCCATGTTTGACTTGATACCATCATTAAAATTTTCTTCCTCTTCTAGTTTCGATGCTCACTTTTTTCTCTTATGTATTGGCTTGCCATGTTTGACTTTATACCATCTTTGAACTTTTAAAATCCTATTTTACTTACCATTTTTACGATGTTAACGTTCTTCTGTTTCTAGGTTTGATTCTCACCTTTTTCTCTTCCATCTTAGACGACTTAAATTCCACTTCTTCATTTTCTTTTCATCTTAAGGATGGCCCTTCACAAAATTTTGTTGGAGCTACATTTGGCATACTGCATCCAGACACGATGGGATAGGGTTTTGTAAGGTCTTTTAAGCAAAAGAGTTTAAGGATCTATATCTCTCTTATATACCATTGGGATTCCAACATTAGTACTTGATGATCTTTCATATTGTTGACTAAGGAGAATGGATTCTTCCCTTGGTTGTCACCCAATTCCCAAATGCATAAGAGTGATATCCCCGAGCATTTTGTTGGGTGTACTCGAGATACATATGACTTGAAGACTATCTAAGTATTGTCTCAGGTTTGTCTCTCGTGATTTCGATATACCCCGGGGTACATGGAAGATAAAAAAACGTAAACATATTCTATCTAATATGGTACTAATCGTTATGTACCAACATAGGTATATATAAGTTCATCCTATGACGACCTCACTTGTATTTTATAAATGTATGATTCCCAACCACAATTACCCACTATACTATATATCTCTACATTTATAAACACTGATACACATCTTTGGATTTAAAAGTCTACTTTCTTCAAAATAAAGAGAAAATTCTAAAATTGGGATCTCCTCATAAAACTTGTAAAGTCCTCATTTGGGGCCTACTCTACTAAACGATCTTGCACCTGATGTAAATATGATTTCATTCCCCTTATGACTCTACAATTTTGTACCATGACAATGTGATATGTTTGCTTTAGACTCCCACATCATTCAATTTCAAGTCTTTAGAAGGAAGTTAGGTCCAAACTACCAAAACTTGATGCGTTTGGTGCCTTTCAGGGGAGCGAACTTGTATGCATTACCATTTCACCAATATTTCCCTAGTAGGTCTAAAATTTGGGCTTGAAACACTTGGATTCGTATTTTATCCAATCCCACAAGTTACGCTTGATTTTGACTACACAATCTTAGATATCATTGTTTTATTGAAACCACTTATTTAAGCCCAGTTTGAAGACTAGTAAATAGCCATAGTTTTACACCTTGTAACTATAAAAATATAGTGAACTAGAGTCTAGTTTTTTAATCCAATGTACTCTGCTTTTCTTCTATCAACCTTGAAATTTCCATGCAATTACAATGATCCAAAAAAAGTTGAGAAAAAATGACAGGTTGACTTGTTTGAAGGAGTCAAACCAAGTATCATTTTCTATGATACCAAATGATATGGACGAACCAGCGAAATAAGCATAAAAAATGACCCAACTCTACCTAAATCAAATGTAAAAGTGAAAAAATAAGAAGTCCCTCCAAGGATGCAATCTCCTCTTACAAGATATCAAATGCACAAAATACGCCGATCCTTCAAATGAGTTTCCTTGATGTATATATAGGAGACGAAGGGGTAGAAAACAACAATAAGTGAACATAACTATAATCATTGTAATGATAATGAATGAGGTTTATGGCTAGGGAATTAATAGAGGGAGGGGGGCACTAATGGATCCAAGTCCAAATTTGTAAGGATGAAGAGTTCTTTAATAAAAACATTGATCATTAGATACTGCTTCAAAAAGGAGGGGAAACCCCTATTTCTAAAGCTTAAAAAAACCCTAACTTTAAACATAAATTGCCATTAAGAGGTTATTATACTCTTATTACACAAAAACGAATTTTGCAATCATACAAATATAACATTATAAAAGGCTAGGACATAAACACTATTACAAAATTATGAGCTTACGAACAAAATTACTTATGTATACAAAGCATACTTGCACAAGAATATGAGGTTGTATTTAAGCACACATTATAATATTTTGAAGGATAAACCTAGCCCCATTGAACATAATTTGATCTAGAGGCTAATTATTGTCAAGATAAAATTTATCGAGGATACTATTCAAACAAGATTACTTACCTCATCTCCTATTTTGATTCACTCTTTCAATCACCACAATTGTGAAGATGACAATTCATTGGGATTTTATCATGTTTTGAAATTAAATTTTATCATGTTCTGCAAAATCTCAAATGGAAAAGCAAATTTCATGCCAATCGAGCCTCGAGGTTGGGTGAAGGAATGTTTAGAAAAGAGGGGGAGGTCCATTCACCCTATCCCCAAGTACTTAGTACTTAAACCTTGAATTTATGATGCTTATCAACCACACGAGTCTGCCATGCATGAGGCCATGTACCATGGAAATCAAAGCATCTGGATGTGCATGTATATTAGTCAGCAATGTCAAGTGCACAACCCTCATGACACCACACATGCCAATCTTAATGTTCAATGGGTGTTTTGAATATATAAGGACGATTCCATTGATCACAGGTGGGATTATGGAGTATGGATTTGGTATTGGAGGGTAATTTGGCATTGGAGGGTAACCCATAACAGCTCCCTCTGGTGCATTTGGAATTGTGGGTAATTTTATTGGATTTCTCTTTATGGTTTCAAATAGTTGTATATACATACAATAAATGATAACTCTATGAGGAATTGAAGTTGGTATGGACACCCTTTTCCCACATGTCTCTCAAAGCTAGGAATCTTCTATCCATTTTGCAATAGTCCCTTTGGGTTCTTGGAACTCTATTTGTTCTTCTACTCTCAGGGGTTTAATTGGTCTTCTTTATAATAGGGATTGTTTGTTTTTGGCCTCTTTTTCTTATTATTTGATTCGATGGTGTTTTCTTGTTTATGGGATGCTTTATTTTTTTTGTGTTTGGGATGGTATAGATGGATTATATCCTACTATTGGTTCACATTGTAGTGAGGAAGATCCCCCTTTCCTTCTCAAGACAATTTTAGTGATTCCTTTGTGAGTTGATAGTGGACACAAGTCCCTCGATTGTTTTGGATCTTACTTGTTTAGTAGTGTAGTAAAGGGGATTTTGATGCTTCCTCGGGGATTTTGAGTCATGGATTTCTATAGGAACCATGCCAATTGTCACTGGGAAATTCATGATATCCATAGATTTCTATGTAGGCATGGAGAGTGTTACCCCTCTTTCATCAAGGGGTAATGAGATCTTTGGTTGTGTTATAGATTCATGGTCAGAAATTCATCGGACAACACTACATGGTCCTGAGTCCTTCATATGCCTAACCAGAGATAGAGCATTATCCCATATTGTTGTGACATCTATAACCTTCATCTTTACTTAGCATGTTTTTGGCATGATGGTATGTTAGCATGAGATATTACACTTACATTTTCATGATGCCTCACACACTTTGTTCATTTGCTTGTCTTAGTCTAACCTTGGTGTTTCTCTTTTAACTTAATAAGTGTGTTATTCCATGTTAATGCGTACCTTGGTGAACTAAGTCAATGTGATTTCATCCATCTCACACAATATTACCTAGCCATTTTCACCATGTTAAGCCAATTCATCCATCCCCTTCACTTTCCCATTTGTAAATGATTTATTATTAGTGACAAGATATGGTCTTGCTACTATTGCAATGTATGAATGCCTTAATCAAGAGTCAAAAGAGTCTTGTACTATCAAAAGAGGGAGATGCTGAATAAATTAAATGCAAATGGAACATTAATGGGAGATAGTCCCCATCGCAAAATCCAGGTTCCTTTTTCCTAGGTTGTTTAAGACACATCTAAAAAATGGGCTAAGCCAATGAAAAGGGTAAGCAAAATGTGCAAATGAAAAAGGCACCAAAGAAAATAAAAAGGAAAAAATAAAAACGGGATCACAATATGGTGCGAGGATGGATGAACCATGACATATCTTCCTAGGGACACATGTGGAAGAAAAATATGAAAAATCCTAACTCTTGAAAGTTAAGGATAGACCAAACACTCCTATGCCTCTATGACACTTATTTCACAGAGACCCACTTTCTTCCCTATGTATGTAATTCACTCAATATACCCTCACTTGACTTGGGTAAATTAAGCTCTACATGTTAATTTATGTTCTCACATAAAGGGTTCTAAGGGTTGCATCAATGTTACATTGGATAAGTAACCATTATTAATTAATGAGTTACTTAGCGAAAGCGTGTTTGTAATGTACGCCTTGCGTATTATTATCATGTTAGATAACATTGCCTAAGTTTTGATGATTTATTACACAAGTAATTTTTTGTTTGGACTTTGTTGATGGCTATTAGGAACTACGTGATGAGGCACTACAACTAGAGTATGCTGCATGATGTATTTCCTAGCTAGGAAAATGGGCCACACCCTTTCCTCATGTTGAATACCCTTACTACTTGGCATGTGTGGATTATTTTAAACAATTTTTCCTAGTCGTTTGGCCTTGGACATCACTTTGGACCCTCATTACATTATTTCATGGCACTTGGAGCTAAATTGTTGGGATTTTTTAGCTTCCATGACCACACATGTGAACTTGGGATGAGGTTGTTGGGGTTTCTTGTGCTTGCACGAACCTTGCCTCATCATTTGGACCATAGCAATCCTCCTTAGAGGCTAGGCATTGTTACTTTGGGCCACTTTATGTGCTTGATTGACCACACTTGTGTACTTCCTCCATTGATTTGGAATTTGTTGAGGGTTTTGAACATGATTTGTTGGAGTTCCCTAGGTAATTGGGCCTTATTGTTGAGGATTAGACCACTCTTGTTGAGGGCACCCTCCTTTCATGCATGGTTTTGTGGTTTTGGTACCACTTTAACAATATCCTAATCATGGTATTCTGGAGAGCCCCCCTTTCTTGGGGATTATTTGGTACTACTTGCTCATACTTGGATCATATTGGCTAGTGCGCTCTTCCTCATTGAAGATCATTTTAGAGATTGAGGATTATTTTATCATTTTTGAGTATTCCTAGATTAGATCTAGGGTTTTGGAAATAATAATATTATTTTATTGTACTAGAAGTTGAGATTGTATCCTATATAAGAGAGCTCAATTCTCATTTTCATTTGTTGTTAATCTTGTAGAATAACACTATCATATTTTTTCTATCTTTGGCTCTTGTCTCTTGGTGTCTTCATGATGAGCTCAACTTGGTGTTTCTATTTGAGGTAACTTGTTTAAATTTTGTCATTGTTATTTTTATTTGCTAGTACATTGAAGAGTGGTATGCTACATGGTTAATCACATCCTAGTCATGTATATTGCATGTTGAGATATTTTGTGCATCCGTTGAGATATTTTGTGCCTTAGGAGGGATATTCAACAAGTAATATAGGTTGGCGTGTGAGCTAGACAAGTAGATTGGGGGTGCATACATAACAACCATTCCTTGATGAACTTGGTAAGTCAAATCAATTGCTTGCAGGGAGAGTTTGTCATGTTATTTGCAGAGACTCTTCAACAAGCATATTCAAACAAGACTCATGTAGGAATATCTAGGACTCCATTAGCCCAAAGATCTCGAAGGCGCTAGTATTTCTTTCTATCGTTTAATCATAATTTATGAAAACTCTCTTTAATTCTAGGGTAGTAAGTAGATAAAACAAGTTAGTAAAAAATCCCAAAAAAGGAAAAACACAAAAATATATATATTTTTTTGATTTTATAGAATTATTCTTTAATTTTTAGAATAAATTTTTGAATTTCATGTAGGTTACTTTTTTTATTTATGCAATTTTAAGAGTGAATTCCAACCACTAAAAGCTTAAAAAAATAATCTTTGAGAGGGTTTCACTTGCTAAAACTCCATTAAACAATATTTGGCCATATTTGACAAGTTTATGTGATGTTTCAACTAGATTATAGATCACTTAAATCACTAGATTGAATTTTGGAAATTATTTTCTGCATATTTTAAATTCTAGAAATTAGTGACTAAACACTTAGAAATTTAGATCTACTTATTTTATGTTTTTCAAAATTTTCCAAAGTTAAATTTGAAACTCTAAAGTGATTTTCTTGTTGATTTATGCCTTAGATTAACTATGACAATAGTAACATAAATTTTGGAAATTTCTGAATAGTGAATAATTGCATGCCTAAGTGATATATCTTTCTAATTCATGCCTTAAATTAATTCTGAAATTTTCTGGTTTATTGTCATAACTGAACAACAAGTTGATGTGAATGAGATGATCTATGAATGCCAAATATGCTATCCAATTTCTGAATTGCTTCAACATATAACTATTTAATTTCTAGATTGTTTATGGTTCACAAATGTATCTTTGATTTCATTTAATATTATGGAAATTGTCATAAGTTGATACAAATAATCTCTTTGTTTATTTACTGCTCATGGATGTTGGATGTGATGGTGAAAACAATTAATTAGCAACTCTTAAGTTTGCAAAAGCGAGCCATTTTGGTTGAAGTGAGACAAGTCACTACAACTTAATTGGACATTCTAATAAGTTTGGGTGACACCATTTTCAAGAGATTTTCATCTCTTTGGGAGGGACCTCATTCAAGTCAACAATTTTAAAATTAGTAAAGTTAATCTATCACCGTTAATAACAATTGCTTGTGGATGCATTGGGGCAATGCCCCATTTACTTTAATGTAATTTATTCATTTATTTATTGTGGCACATTGTTGATTTTTATTTCCATAAGTTATTTTTTATGTCTATGAATATTTCACTTTAACAATGGTTATGGAACACTTTATTTATCGATCAATTTTACATTCATTTGCTGAAGAATTTTGTGGGATTCTTAACTTGACTATACACTTCTAGATCTTTAATAAATCTGAACATCCTGAGATCATCCTATACTTGATAGGGAAGCCTCCCTTGGCCTTGAAGTGGTCTAAAACGTGGGGGGACTCAAATTATGGTGACAATTGTAGTAGTCTTTTGAAGTTACATTTCTAAGCATTAGTGGATTGAGGCTTTCCCACTAAAGTGCTAAATTGAGCAATAACAGAGTATGTTAGTAACATGAGGACATTAATATTTTCAATGACTAACAAAATTTACAGCAATGAGCATCAACACAACTCTCAAAATGTAGTGATAACGGAAACCCTCATGCAACAAAAAATACAAATACACGTATAGAAAGCATAATGCTCAATGTTTCAAAATATGGTTTATAATCTTAGTAAATGATATCAGTTGGATTCCTCAAATCTTCGAATGTGAATGGGCTCTCAAGCTATGCTATAGGTAAGCCCAAATAAGAGAAAATTGGTGTAATGACCCCTACTTGATCTAGGCCAATTTTTG